>PVIY010042340.1:0-21024 GCA_004026745.1 Myrmecophaga tridactyla
GTTTCAACAACTTTTCCCAGAGTGATTCCTTTCTGTATGTCCAAAAGCCTGAGCTGAGCTGCGAGTGCTGAGATGAGGTATGCTGAGTTACTTGGGCTGTGCTACATTGAGCTCTCTCATTTAAGCTTCCATCCAATTAAATCAAACATCATTCATTGCAGCAGGCACACCTCCTAGCTGACTGCGGATGTAATCAGCAACAGATGAGGTTCACATGCCATTGGCTTATGTCCACAGCTATTGAACTAGGAACCTTCACCTGGCCAAGTTGACACCTGAACCTAACTACCACAGGGGCCTTGTCAAAAATCAGTTGACCATAGATTTGGTGGTGTTTTTCTGAACTCTTGATTCGATTCCTTTTTCAATTTATTTTTCTGCACTCAATTCAATTCCATTGGTCAATGCTTCTGTCTTTGTGCCAGTACCATGCTGTTTTGACTACTGAGGCTTTATAATAGGTTTTAAAGTCAGGGAGTGTTAATCCTCCCACTTCATTCTTCTTTTTTTAGGATGCTTTTAACTCTTTCTCTTCCAGATAAATTTGGTAGTTAGCTTTTTCAAATCTCCAAAGTAGGTTGTTGGAATTTTGATTGGTACTGTGTTAAATCTGTAGATCAATTTGGGGAGCATTGACATCTTAACTATATTTAGCCTTCCTATCCATGATCAGGTAATGTCTTTCCACCTATTTAGATATCCTTTGATTTCTTTTAGCAATGTTATGTAGTTTTCTGTGTACAAGTCCTTTACGTCCCTAGTTAAGTTCATTCCTAAGTATTTGATTATTTTAGTTGTTGTTTTGAATGGAATTTTTTCCTTAACTGGCTCCTCAGCTAGGTCATTGCTTGTGTATAGAAATGTTACTGATTTTTGCACATTAATTTTATATCCTACCACCTTGCTGAATCTGTTTATTAGCTCAAATAACTTTGCTGTAGATTTCTCAGGATCTTCCAAGTATAGTATCATAGCATTTGCAAATAATGAGTTTTACTTCTTTCTTTCCAATTTGGATGCCTTATATTTCTTTGCCCTACCTGATTGCTCTAGCTAGAACTTCTAGCACAGTATTGAATAAGAGTCATGACAGTGGGCATCCTTGTCTTGTACCTGATCTTAGGGGGAAGGCTTTCAGTCTCTCTCCATTGAGTACAATGCTGTCTATCGGTTTTTCATATATTCCCTTTATCATATTGAGTATTCATCTTTGATTCCTATCTTCTGGAGTGTTTTCATCAGAAAAGGATGCTGAATTTTGTCAAATGCTTTTTCACCATCAATGGAGATGATCATGTGATTTTTCCCTTGTAATTTGTTAATGTGCTGTATTACATTAATTGATTTTCTTGTGTTGAACCATCCTTGCATTTCTGGTATAAACCCCACTTGGTCATAGTGTATCATTCTTTTAATGTGCTGTTGGATTCGATTTGCTAATATTTTATTGAAAATTTTTGCATCCATATTCATTAGGGAGATTGGCCTGTAGTTTTCCTTTCTTATAGCATCTTTACCCGGTTTGAGTATTAAAATGATATTAGCTTCATAAAATGAGTTAGGTAGAGTGCCTTTTCCCTCAATTTTTCAGAAAAGTTTGAGCAGGACTGGTGTTAGTTCTTTCTGGAATGTTTCATAAAGTCCCCCCTGTGAAGCCATCTGGCCCTGGGCTTTTCTTTGTAGGAAGAAATTTTTTTTTTTTTAACATGGGCAGGCACCGGAAATAAAAAATATGGAACACTTCACGAATTTGCGTGTCATCCTTGCACAGGGGCCATGCTAATCTTCTCAGTTTCGTTCCAATTTTAGTATATGTGCTGCTGAAGCAAGCACTGTAGGAAGATTTTTGATGACTGATTGAATCTCTTTGCTTGCGATTGGTTTGCTAAGATCTTCTATTTCTTCCTGAGTTAGTGTAGCTTATTTGTATGTCTCCAAGAATTTGTCCACTTCATCTAAGTTTTCTAGTTTGTTGGCATACACTTGTTCATAGTATCCTCTTAGGATTTCTTTTATTTCTTCAGGGTCTGTGGTAACACCTTCTCATTTCTGATTTTGTTTATTTGCATGCTCTCTCTCTTTTTCCTTTGTCAGTCTTGCTGTGGCCCATCAATTTTATTGATTTTCTCAAAGAACCAACTTTTGGTTTCATTGTTCTTTCTATTGTTCTTTTGTTCTCCCATTCATTTATTTCTGCTTTAATCTTTGTTATTTCTCTTCTCCTATTTGCTTTGGAGACAGTTTGCTGTTCTTTCACAAGTTCCTCCAGGTTTGCTGTTAAGTCCTCGATTTTTGCTCTTTCTTGTTTTTTAGAATAAGCATTTAAGGTAAAAAATATATATATTTCCCTCTCAGCACAGCCTTTGCTGCATCCAATAAGTTCTGATAAGTTTTATTCTCATTTTCATTCATCTCCAGATAGCAAACGATTTCTCTAGCAATTTCTTCTTTGACCCACTGGTTGTTTAAGAGTGTGTATTTATCTCCCATACATTTATGAATGCTCTCATTCTTGGTGGTTATTGAGATCCAGCTTCATCCCATTATGATCAGAGAAAGTGCTTTCAATAATTTCAATATTTCTTAAATTTTTAAAGACCTGTTTTGTGCCCCAGCCTATGACCTATCCTGGAGAATGTTCCGTGAGCACTAGAGAAGAATGTATAACCTTGTGCTTTGGGATGCAATGACCTATATATGTTTGTTAGGTCTAATTCATTTATCAACTTATTTAATGTTTCTATTTTCTTGTTGATCTTCTGTCTGTTTGTTCTATCTATAGAGGAGAGTGGTGTATTGAAGTCTCCTACTATTATTGTTGCACCATCTATCACTCCCTTCAGTTTTGCCGATGTCTGTCTCATGTACTTTGGTGCTCCTTGATTGGGAGCATAAACATTTATGATTGCTATATCTTCTTGGTGAATTGACCCTTTAATTAGTATACAGTGTCCTTCTTTGTCTCTTATGAGATCTTTACATTTAAAGTCTATTTTTCCAACATTTATATAGCTACCCCTGCTTTCTTTTGGTTACCACTTGCATGGAAAATCTTTTTCCATTCTTTCACTTTCAATATATTTGTATTCTTGTGTCTAAGATGAGTCTCTTGTAGGCAGCATATAGCTGGATTCTGTTTCTTAATCTATTCTGCCAATCTGTATCTTTTAATTGGTAAGTTTAGTCCATTAACATTCAAAGTTATTACTAAAAAGGCGTTTTGATTCCTCCATCTTATCTTTTCTATTTTATTTGTCAGATCTATATATTCTTTTCCCTCTTTCTCCTTGTATTCTTTATATTTTCCTTAGTGGTACTCTTCAGTTCTGTGCCCTTCTCCAGACCTCCATCTTTTTTTTTTCCAGCTGGCAGAACTCCTTTTAGTATTTCTTGTATGGCCCATCTCTTCCTGACAAATTATTTCAGGTCTTCTTTGTCTGTGAAAACATTAATCTCTCCCTCAATTTTGAAGGACAATTTGGCTAGGTACAGAATTCTTGGCTGGAAGTCTTTCTCTTTCAGGATCTTTATTATATTATACCACTGCCTTCTCGCCTCCAGGGTGCTAGTTGAGTAGTCTGAACTCAGTCTTATTTGATTTCCCTTGTATGTAGTAGATTGTTTTCCTCTTGCCACTTTCAGGATTTTCTGCTTCTTTTCAACATCTGACAGACTGATTAATATGTGCCTTGGGAATGCCTATTTGGATTTATTCTGTTTGGAGTTTGTTGGCTTCTTTGATTTGTATATTTGTCCTTTATGAGCATTGGGAAGTTTTCCCCCCATTATATCCTCAACTACTCTTTCTAGCCCTTTACTCCTCTCTTCTTTTTCTGGGACACCAATGATTGTTATATTTGCACACTTTGTTTTGTCTATCATTTCCCTGAGTTCCCATTCAATTTTTTCCATCTTTTTTTTTTGCCATTTGCTGTTTTGAGTCTTCAAAGTAAATTATCCTGTCCTCTATATCATTTATTCTTTTTTCTGTCTCTTCAAATCTGGTTTCATGTGCCTCTAATATGTTTTTTATTTGGTCAACAGAGTCTTTCATCTCTGTGATTTCCACTATTTTTCTATTTATTCTTTCAAATTCTTTTCTTGCTCTCCTACTATCTTCTTGATCTCCTTTATGTCATTTGCTATCACACTTATTTTATTAAGTAGAGTTGTATAAGCATCTTTGATTAGTTGTTCCAACACCTGTGTCTCCTCTGGTGTTTTAATTTGGTCATTAGGCAGGGATATATCTGTCTGTAGTGTGATACGCTTAGTGATCTGCTGCTGTCTTTATAGCATGTAAATATCTTGATTGATTTACTTTGGGCATTGATTTCTTTCAGTAGCCTAAGGCCTTGTGTTTGTGGGATGGTTGTACAGCAGGAAGCAGGGCACGGGGTGGAGCACTTACTACAGTGATTTGTTTTATAGCAGGTACAGACACAGGTTGGGGATGTTATGCTTGTGAACATGGGTACTCAGCAGCCAGGGAGGATGTAGCTGTGTGGTTGCATGGGTCTGGGGGGTATAACCCTGGTGTGCACTGGTCTAAGCCATGGGATCCTTTGTGCACATGCATAGAGCTGTAGCAGCAGGTTGGCGTTATGCCTTCACAGATTGGGGGCAGATGTGACCCAGCTGCACAGGTCGGCACTTTCTTAGAGTTGGGAACTTTCACAAGGCTGAGGGCTGTGCACATGCACAGTTCTAAGACTGTTGTAAAGTGTGGTTCCCAGAGATGAATGACGTGATTGGGGGCCCATGTGCATGTGTGGGCCTGGGAGTGGCCTGAAGGGATGCCCTGAACTCAGAGAGGGCAGGGTGAGGCTGTGTGACACTATTGGTGGGGACCAGGGGTAGCCTAGGTATGGAGGTTAGTGCCCGCAACCTTTATGCACTGGCAACAGCCTGCAGGGAACAGGAAGGGGGTGGGTAGTTCTCAGGAGGGGTGCAGGAAAAGTGGGTTGGACTGCACTTGGGGTGGGTGGGTGTGCCAGGTACGTGCACTGGGGGCTGGTAGGATGTGGGTGCCTAGAGCATGGGGATTGGGAGAGGGTGATGGGATTCAGGTGTGCTGGGGTGTGGGGTGAGTCACAGTGCAGTGGGACTGCACTGGTGAGGGTAGCATGCCCAAGGAACATGGCCTGGCTCGCTTCCTAGTCCTGTGTTCCTTATACTCCTGTGGGCTCTGTGGCTCCATACCTCAATGCCAGGCTCCAGCTTTTTGCTTCTCAGTTCCTCAGCCTCTGCACCAGGGCTGCCATATGTGGTGCAGAAGGCTCTCCCAGGTCAGCCACACTCCTGAATTGCTGCCTCAGTCACTCTCCTTTTCCTTCTCCAAATTTTCCATGGAGCGGGGCTTATCTCAAGCTACTCTAGTCGCCATTTTCCCGGAAGTCCAATGTCTTCTTTATATTCTCAACTCTTTCGCCATATCTTTCCTCAAATCATTGATTTGATTTTTGATGTGGCTTTGTACATCTGTTTGAACATCCTTAATTAGTTGTTTCAACTCCTGTATTCATTTGAAATATTTTTGTTTGTTCCTGTGACTGGGCCAATTCTTCAATTTTCCTAGTATGACTCATTATTTTTTACTGGCATCTAGGCATTTGATGTCCTTAATAATTAGTTGATTCTGGTGGTTGTTTTCAGTCTTTTACCTAGGGTTTTCTTTTTGGTTGGCTTTGTTTTCTATCTGTTTTTGGCTTTCAGTTTAACTTATGTGAGACCACTAGCATAACTTCTGTTTAACTGATCAGAATTTTTCAGGTCTTGGTTTCTGATTCTTGCCCTGCCAATATGGAACATTTTTTGTGGAGTATCTCCTCAGATATGATTGACCCCAGCCAGATTTTCACAAACTAGACAGGCCCACATCTCAGGAGGAGGGTGTAACCAGTATCAAGTTCCCTTAAGGGCGAGAGGCAGCAGGTTGTCAGACTTTCCTATGAAGACTCTAGACTCAGTGCTTTTCCTATCCTGTCCAGCCTGTGGCACTTGTCAGCCTGCAGCTTCCCACCAGTGTAAAGTGATGTGGTATCTTTAATTCTCAGCAGCCTCTCCGTGCCAGTGGTATAGTTGAGGCAGCAGCTGAAATAGGAGGTGGACTTAGGTTGCTTCTGTTTTCCAGCCCCTGAATTCCCTGAAGGAAGGCAGCAACCTGGCTGGGCCCTACCCTCCTTTTCATGGGGAAGATACACCCTTTAGGGAATTATCCTTACCATTCACCTGACTAGTTACTCTGTCTCTCAGGTATGTCTTAATTCTGCCCTTGCCTGGGGCAATGCTGAAGCCTGAGAGTGCTTGTGGTTCAATCTAATGAGCTATTGAGAAGTCAAAAAAAAAAAAAAAAGAAAAGAGGAAAAAAGCCTTTTCAGAGTCAGACTCCAGTTCCCTGGGTTTGCCAATCAAGAGCTGGTGTTGGTATATGGCTCTATGTGTCACCAGACTCTATATACTCCCTTTTTGGGGGGCCTAGACCTTTTCCAGTATTTTTGCCATCCAATAAAAGCCTCTGTTATTCTTGTTGTTTTCCCATCAGCCCTGCCCCATCTTTGCTTGGGTGAAAACTCCCCATTCCTTTATTGCTTACTCCAGTTTTATCTGTGTCCAGGGCCTGTTTCAGCAGTCCAAATTTGTGTTAATTCTGCAACTGGAGCTTGGCTGAGCTGCCTTCCTTGTGCCTAGCAGAGTCTGTTTCTTTTTCCCTGAGGGACCAGCCTGCCATGCCCATGGGGGGTGGCACTAGCCTCCATGCCTTGGGAGGCTTACAATTCTACATGGGATCTCTGTTGTTCCACCCATTCCAGATTGGCGTAAATGTGTGTCTAGTCACTAAGTTCTCTGAACCGTTTTTCCATACGGTTCCTGGCTATTTACTAGCTGTTCTGGAGGATGAACTAAATTCCACACCTCACTATGCTGCCATTTTGCCCCACCTCCTCTTCTTTACCCTACATTCTGATTTACTTTAGCCCCAACTGGATCAGCTTTGTTCTTATTTCTAATCGAAGCATGATCTCTTTTTCAGTTTTTTTAACAGTAGCTGTGTGCAGCAGAGCTGCAGAAACCCAACTCTGAGTCTTAGGTATCACACAGTACCCAAAGTTCCAGAAAATATCAGGTTATATATATATATATATATATATATAGCACAGCATTTCAAAATCTATAAATAACACTTAAAGCTCAGGAATAAATGAAACTGCCATAAGAGCTTAAAATCTAGGCCCCAATTTTTTATAAGTATTTTCCAAAAGAGGCCATGCAATATTTATCCTTTTGTTTTGCCTTATTTTGCACAACATAATGTCCTTGAGGTTCAGTCTCCTCATTTCATGCCTCATGACTCTGTTACTTTCTGTAGCTACACCATATTCTATCATATGCATACACTATAGTTTGCCTTTTTGCTTTTCAGTCATTGTACCCTTCGGCCACTTTCATCCATTGGGCATCATGGATAATGTACAAAATAAACAATCTATGTCTCACAGTATCCTCACTTAGTTGTACAATCATCATCACTCTCAATTTTAGATAATTTTCATTGCTCCAAAGAGAACAATAACAGATAAACCCATCCTCACCAAAGAGAAAATCCAAAACTCCCCCTAATTTTTGGCCCGCCCCCCAATTATTTAACCCTGGTATTGCAGTGGTACTATTGATGTCTTCCTGTTAATTATAGACCATAGCATGCAATAGTAGTTTTCCCCCAGACCCCTCTATTATTGACTTTTTGTACAAGATTCACACCTTTGAAGGAGTTCATGCAAGAACTTATTTATATTTGTATTGTTACTTGGGATATACATGGTTCTATACAACCTCTTTCAATCATATTCACCTTCAATAGGGCAATATTACTTAAAAACCCACTAATGAAATACCATCACTTCTATCTATTTCCATACATTTAAGTTCATCCTCATTAGGTAACCATTTACCTATCTCTAGCTTCTGTGTATCTCTAGGTCCCCTATAATCCACATTATAAGAATATGAGTTTTCCTTTACCAAGGTCATATATCCACCTGTTTTTTTTGGCCTGCCTCCTCCATGCAGGCATCTTCTAAGAAGTCACATTCCCAGTGCTCTTTAGACATACTATTTGTACCTTGCCCTTTGGTGACATCCCCTCACAGCTGGTGTAACAGCCTCAGGTCTTCAGGTTTGCCAGTTTGCTCTGCTGACTGACTTTGTTCTCTTTCTTAAGAGAGTGGAAAAATTATACTCTCCCAACCCCTTTCTCCTGCTAAGTGGGTAACCTGTTGAGCTGTCTCGGGCCTCTCTGACACTGCTCCCAGTGCAGCCATCTCTATTCTATTGCTACATGGTCTGGGGCCACAGGAAACTGCTGCAGAGAGACAGTATATCCCAGGGTTGTAGAGAGGAAACAGGGTAAACCATCTCTTCTACTCAGGGCTTCCCACATTTCTGTGGAGGACTGTTCTATTAACCACCCCCTCCCCAGAAACCACACAAGATAAAAATGCAAGAGTCCTAAACAAAATATCATAAAATTGAATTAAAAAATAATATCCCTACTTAAGATAAACAGAACTGTATATAGGAACAATATTAGGTAGCATTTATAAATTGTTAATAAAAATATATTTAATGAAGGAAACATTTGAAAACTCAACAGAATTTTCCTAGGGGGAATGTAATTTCTTATTTCACAAAACACTTTGATAGGCCATGGAAGGTAGTGGTGTAAAATAAAGAGAAAGCTAGTTTCTCTGAATAATAAAGAAGGAAAAAAGATGGCATTTCTTTGACAGTCTAGAGAAGAAGACTTGAGGAAACTAGGCTAAAAGGAAGAGAGAACGTGATGTTAAGGCTGAAAGGGAGAGGGAAAGTTTCAGCAACTGGGTCATGTGGGGCAAACTAGTGGCCAGCAACACATTCCCAGCAATGGGAATTTACAAGGGACTTTGAAAAACAGAAGGGCTGATATTCAGTGTAAAGTTGCCATGCTGTGGTATAAGCTGCCTCTCTATTACCCTCTAAGCCTTAGATAAAATTCTTCTAACCACCTTACGATGGAGATATTTTGGGGAAATCTAGGACAGGAGACTACCCAGTGTTCTGCATTTGAGTCAAATTCAAGGTAGAATAAAGAACAGCCACACAAGGTGAGAATTAAGTGGGAGCTTAGTGAGCAGAGAAGTCTGAGCAAGAGTTGTTGGTAATCTATAGGAACTTACATAAAACTTGGGAGGGCACTATAGCTAGGACTTTTAGCATTTTAATTGTAACATAAAAAACAAGATGGCTCTTTAAGGTGAGGCCAATTTGGGTTAAATTCATATCAGAATAATCAATATTTATTAAGTTCCTAATATGTACCAGGCAAATTTTCCAAGCCCTTTACCAGTATTAATAACTCTCACAACACCCTATATCTAATAAAATCATTATTTCCATTTTAAAGATGAGGATATTGAGATGCAATCAAGTTAGATAATTTGACACAGCTCTTATTTGACAGAGTTGGGAAGCCAGGAAATTAATCTTAACCAGGAAATTAATTTACCAAAGCCTGTGTTTTTACCCACCAAGTCATAGTGCCTCTTAAAAACTAGACATCTTACATTTTTTTTATTTTAAGGATTCAGTTACATATTTAAACTAAAGGTCCTGAATTATATTTCAACCAATATTGCCTTAGATCAGAACCTTATCTTTTGCATGGACCACCCTCCTGGCTGATCTCCCTGACTCCAATCCTAGCTCCTTCAAATCTTTCTCACATGCTGAAGACTCTAAATGTGTTAGTTGACTAGTTTAAAACAAAATAGTGTGGGTCAGTATCTAGCCTGGATACATATTACCTAACTATATCGGTCAAAATCTATCAGAGTATAAGTACTAGACCAAGTCAGCATCATGCCTGATGAAATATCTCCTTTTGAAGTGTACTTCTGCTTCCTCTCCTCCAACAGCTAGGCAATTGAACACAGCTACAGAAAATCATACCACTCAGCCAACGTGTTCTCTAGGATCTGCTGAGTCCTCGGTTCTTTCCTTCACTGTCTTATTACCTTTGGTCAGTATCTTCCCTATTCTCAGGTACTGTTGTAAACTTTCATCACCCTCAGGTCCCTCATCCATTCCTATTCTGCTCATTATCAGCAGATAGCATTGCTTCCTACTTTAGAAAGATGGATCAAGAAGCCCTAATTAAATTCCTACAACTCTATATCATCTTCTCCCTCAAAACTCCTGCTTCTCCTGTATTCTATATTTCAGTTGGTGTCAAACCGCCCACCCAGTCATATAAGTTTGCAGAAAGGGAACAATCCTCAAAGTCTCACCAAACCGCATCCAATAAATTACCAACTCTTTCCAAGATCCTCCCAAACAGTTCTCAAATTTGTTACTGCCTCATTATTACTTCTAAAACTGACTTAGAGTGATACCATTTTTACAAAACCATTGCCACCTTTCATCTATTTTTTTTCACATTTATTAGTCATATATACAGCTTTTTAAATCTACTTCAAATTCAATTTCTATTACATCATACTGCCTTGACTTCCATGTATCCTTATGTATGTGATAAAATGTAAGCTAAGTACCTCCTTTTCTTCATCCAGTAATTTACTGGTGATAATATAAAGTTCTGTATTTTAAAGCCATAATTATTTTTCAGCCATTTTAAATCAAGGCTCTCAGTTATCTGTCTCAGGGCTGCTGGCTAAAAATAAGTGAGAAAAGGAAGCAGAAATTGAGGAAGAAAGATTTTTTATTTCATCCTTTGGAATTCAGGATCCAGTAAAAGTGGAATGGGCATGGTGCCTTGGTTTCTTTATCTAATTACATACAGAGCTAGCATACAACAAACACAGGCTAATTAACAGATACATTCAAGCAAAAATATGGCATATGACAAAAGAAAATTAGCAACTCTTTACTTTAGCAGGAGCCATGTAATATTCCATTTAAGTTGCTTTCGTAGTGTTTCAGTGTATTCTGGTACCTTTGGACTAGGATATCTCTTTGTTCCCAAACTGGTTCATGCATGCCCATACTGTTACAAGTGGTGTTAGGTGCAGGCTACTGAAGTTAACACCACATATTTTTGGAACCTGTCATGTCTAAATGCAGGAGCTTCCTCTTCTGGCAGATTGAGGCACGCATCTACTTGTTTCAATTCATTTCTTCCTTCCCAAAAGGCTTAGCAATTCAAGGAAACTGACAGCTCATTAGTCAAGAACTTGGAAGAAGTACTGGAGTTGGCAAAAGTGAGCCTGTCTTCTCCACAAAGGCTATCTCCCTGATATTCTATTCACTTTCATTCAATTGCACAAATATTTATTAAGTAACTTATGTTCCTTAACTAGGCAGGGCACCCCAAGGAGGAAAAGAGCATGACACAATTACTGCTATCAGGAGTCTTATTATAGGGATATCACACAAATACCTACAATATAAGGTACAATAAAGTGTCATGAAAGATGTAAAAAGTGCTACGTGGGAGGATCAAGGAAAAGAGAGACCACACCTAGAATCCCAGGCACCTTTGGGCATAACTGTTGCAATCAGCACAGCTCTGCCCTTTACTAGTTGAGCAAGGAACGCATCTCAGAGCCTTTTATTCTCTGGAAAGTGGGGGAATCTATCTTCTACCCTATGTCACAGAGTTCTATCAATGATCTAATAAAGTATGTTATGTGGTTGTCCTTAGCACAGTACCCAAAAGATAGTTTGAACTTGGAAAGTGTTAGTTTCTTTTTCTTTGTTAGCGTCTTTGAGACGGACTTCTCCAAACTACGTATTAACAAGCAGAGATGGGTCATGGATTTGGGAATTTTAGGCAGAGAAAAGATCATGAAAGGACACAGAGGTGGGGAAAATGGGTTTATTTTATTCAGAAAGAATGAATAATCCAGTTTTACTACAGGGATGTAAAGAGATGGGCTTGGAAAGGTAAACTGGCCATATGGAACAGTGGAAATATCTGGAGAGGCACTATGGGGCAATGGTTAAGCCTGGGCTTTGGTGCCAGATTATTTGGTTCCAAATTCTGGCAAAGCCATAAGTTTTACCATGTAACCCAGGGCAGGCTAATTGATGCTCTTTGCCTCCATTCCCTCACCTTTGAAATGGGAGGAATAAAAGTGCCTTTGCAGTATTCCTGTCCTGAGGATTAAAAGGATTAAAATTTGTAAAGCAGCTAGAACTGTATCTAACACAAACTAAATACTCAATAAATTCTAGCTCTTATTAGTAGGCTGAAATATTCATTTTTAAGTAATGCATGCTACAAATGCTTACTTTCAGAGGAAATCCATCCTGGCCCTTTGAAATATAGTCAGCATTCTGCTCTGATCAGTCATCACTCAGGAAAATAGGCCTGTGAGATCCGAAAAGGTTCTGGCTCTTTACCTGAATGAGATAATATGGAGATTTCTTAGTAAAAGTTAAAGAACAAGTGTGAACGGTTACCTTAGACTTCCTTGTCTTTGGATGATACTTGTAGACCCCTTCAACCACCTGAGGTTCTATAATGCCCCCAGTAAGGAGACGCCAGCCAAGGCCACCCTGTAACTTTCTGCCAAGAGTGGACATCAACCCTTTTTGCTTATTGGAAACTGGAGGAGCAGTGGTATCATGCTGAACTGAAAGTTGGATAAGGTGGCTAGACTCAAGTTTGAGTAATAATATTTCACTTCTTAAAAAACTACCAGAACCCCTGGGTTCCGAGATTAGAGATCCACTAGCTCCCTATTTGGTGGTGCTGCAGAGGCTGGATGGAAGGAATTCTTGGAGGCCCCGGGAGGTACCTAAGACTCCTTTCCCAAGACCTAATCTTCCCCTTACAGGCATATTTGTGGAGTAACACTGTGTCCATTTGTTCAAGGACATTCTATCTCCTTTTGAGTAAAAGACAGATAGTTGAAATTAATAGTTTTGCTTTCTGAAAACCCATTATGAGGAAAATTCCATTCACCTGGTTTGGAGAAGAGAAAATATATTCAATGCTCAAACCAGGACCTAATCCATTGACAAAGAGAAGAAATTGGGGTGGGGGTGGAGAAACATGGTGCATGTGTGTAAAATAGCTGTGGTAGGTGGGTAAGAGTGAATTTCATTCAGAATATGGATAAGGAAAAAGCATTACTGGGGAAACGTACAATCCAAGGATCACAAAGAGGAGGTATGGAGACACCTGCCCTCTCACAACCCCTCAAAGACCTGTGCTAGGCTCACAAAGTTGCCGGACATGTGGTGAATTTCTGCTGCAGTGAAGAGACTCTAAACTCCTGCTACTCCACCTTTTTTATAGCATGCTAAAAAGGTTGAAAGTGAACCTTTCAGTAGGAGGAACAAACATTTTGGACTTGGGTACTGAGCAGTCAGTACTTAAGCCATTTCCTTTGCAAGTTGAGTTCAGGTGAAGCTCTTCCCGTTGGGAAAGGGGGACCTATAGTCCCAGCCAACTTTGTTGTTAACAATCCACAGAGATTGGGGTCATTCCAAGCCTAATTCTTGGAGCCTGCACACTGGAGAACCAGAGATTTTGGTCTGGTCAGGGAGATCAGGTGAGCCGTGCTCTCACCCTGACAGCAATGGGAAGGATAGACTCCACTGTCAGGTGCTGTCACAGCGGTATTCAGACATGCAAATAAGCTGCATCTCATTCTTTCTGGATGTTCAGGAGAGGGAAGGGTCCAAAATTCACATTCACTGAAAATAGTTAAAAATACTTTAGAATGTTTAGCTTAGAGAAGACCAGGGCCAATTTAATGGTCTGTCACACAGAAGAAAAAGCAAACTTATTCTATGTGTTTCCAGAAAGCAGATTTTCTGATAAAAATGAGCAAATTTTACCTCAACATTAAAGCATATGAAAGCACAATTGGAGCTGCCCAGCCATGGAGGAAGTGGTACCTTTCAGAAAAGTGAGTCCCCTGTCATTGGAGGAACTGGAGCAGACACTGGGGGTGAAGTGGGGGATGGGGTAGACAGCTGTCAATTATAATGTAGGTGGGATTTTTGCAATGGGGGAGGGTTGAAGTAAACAAAGGAGATTAAACATGATGGATACTCATAAAGACTGTTTTTGCTCTGTCAATGGCCCAAACTCTTACATTGCTTTAATTTTTGCTTCCCATAACCAGAGAGTTGAGGGATTTTGTTTTTAATATTTAGGTTCTAAAAGGACTTTAGGGATTATATGGCTCATCCTTGCCTTGTTTTATAGATGAAGAGCCTGACAGACAATGGTTAGTTGGTCCATGTAAGGTTACATAGTTGGTAAATAGTGGAATAGGTGGAATAGCCACATGAACCCATGGCCTGGAGATATGATGGTTTCCTAACTGGTCTCCTGGCTTCTGGACCCTCCCCTGCACTATTTTTCCTATACCTGTACCAGAATGAAATTCCTAAACCATAGCTCCAATGGCTGCATTTGAATAATTTCAAAAGCTCCCCGTGTCCTGTAAATATATACTTAGAATTCTTATTATAGCATCTAAGATTTAACTTTCTCAGTTCTATCTCCAATTACAACTCCTCAATGCCAATGCTTTGTATACACTAAACTGTTCTTAAATTCAATGCGTATCAAATATAGTTGGTTTCAGAAATAACAATTATTTCTCAGACCATTTCTTGACACATTTCTCCTTTGTTAGTTTTGCAGATCATCTGGTTGTTGACCACCATATGACAAACTTCAGCATTTTTTTAAACGTGTTGTTGTTCCTTAATGAAAATTAGCACAAGACACCATAGAACATGTTTCAACCCACTGCTGCACTAAGTGAGCTTCACATGAAAGTTTATGAATATGCAGGGGAAAAAACAGTCATAACCTATTTTCAAGAATTTCTTTAATAATTCTTCTTCCTTTCCCCACAAAAATAAATCAGAACTTTTAAAATGTCCCTTCCAGATACCAGCTTCTCAGAAAACATTCTGCAGTTACGTGAGAGCATGTGCCTTCAAAAGATCAAAACCAGCATCTTTAATATTTTAATAGAAAAGATCAAGCCCCTGGATGCACTTACATGCCAAGTAGAAAAGACTCTTCCAGAAGCACTAAATAATCTGGAATTCTGGACTTCCTTAGGGGTGAAAGCATAAAATGTGTTGAATAACAAATTTATCTGAATTAATAAACAACAGTAATTTTGGCTCTTAACCACTCTTTCAAGCTATCCCTTCTATGAACGACTGACAATCTACACTTTCCAACTTCCATGACAAATCAGTCAGAATTCTACTCTATTTTGAGAGTGAAAAACAGAATGACTTGTGATGGATCTTTAATTGGTTATTTTGGTGCCTTATAAACTACTACCCAAACTTAGTGCCTTAAACATAATATCTATTGAACTGTCAGAGGATAAGCAGCCATCACTCAATATGTGGGAAAACAAACACTACAAAACTGAATTTATTGCTTCCTATAAATAGTAGGGGTGAGCTATGCTGATCAGGCACCATGTCTCCGAGCAGCACAGACTGCCGATCTTCTAGAGGGTTTGGAAGAGGCATGGAGTTCAAGGATTTGGGATTTTTAGGGGCCTCAATGAGTTGAGACCATCTGCTGAATTGTGGTCCTTGGATGAGACTGTTTTTGATTGGCTGGCATACTTAGAGGTGTGCTTATTCAAATGAATTCATTCCTGGTTGGCTCACTTACAGAAATGAGGGGTTAATACTGGTTGGTTGGGATTGCAAAATCATGTTCATTGAGGCAAGTTGAACTGAATGGGTTTTTAATTGGTATGATAGCTACCTATTATTAAGGCTACTGCAGCCTCAGCTGACAACTTGATTACCACCTTGTGAGAAACCTTGAGTCAGAAGTACCCAGACAAGCTGCACCCAGATTCCTGACCCAAAGAAACTGTAAGATAATAAATGTTTGTCATTTTAAGCTGCTAAATTTGGGGGTGATTTATCACACTGCAATAGAGAAGTAATACTGTGTGGGAACATTTTTTTATCCTTGCTGTTTAGCTTATGGTTCTGTCACCAACTGGTTAGTTCTTTTGGACAGGGCAAGCTCAGATGATATTCTCTGGACTTTCTGGTGTATCTGTGATAGTTGATGGATTGATTAGATGGTGACTGGATGATCTTAGAGGCCTCACCCACATGTCTGATGGCATGGAGGATATCAAACAAGATTCCCCAATTCTCTCACACCTGGCTTCCATCTAGCAAATTAATTCGAGTCATTCTCCTAGTGATCTTCCTCAGGGTTCCAAGTCCACCAAGGAAGCAAGCCAGAACATGCAAGCTCTTTTCAATCTTCTGGTTGCCACAGGTATGTGGAAGTTCCATTGGCCAAAGCAAATCACATGGCAAACTCATAGTCAAAGGGTGGGGAAATAGGCAACCAACTTTGAAAGAGGATCTGTGATGTTGCATTACAAGGGTATGGATTCAGAAAGGGGAAGAACTTGTGGTCATTTTTATATCATACTCTGAAAAGCTGACAAAAATAAACAATAATAAATGAGCTTGCTTTTTTTCTTCTATTTCCCAAGGAAGAAAAGAGACAAACTCCTAAGCACATGTGAATAAATTGGAAAGAATTCATAAAAAGAGAAATTTAAGGGATTATAGGAGCTGCTCTAAAAAGATTAGATGAGCAAAAATAAGTCATTTTTATAAGAAACAATAATAATTGCTATGAGTTTCTATTCATAGTGCCTCCAGATATTAAAAAGCATATAGAAATATGATCATAAAATCACAAGGATAAATTTGGCCTGAACATCAAGAAACCCATCTTCCAAAGGATCTGTCCTGGTTACAAAATAGCTCCCTCCCATTAATAAACTTTGGGAATTGGCACTGCAATCACTCTCACTCTAGGAAAATATGGAAGGTTTGCTGGTTTCATGTTTAAGGATCATGTGTCACCTCTACATTTAGGGCCTGAGACTAAAGAAAGGATTCCAGATCACCCTTAAAGATATTCATCTAAGCTATCAATATCATTAGACTTTCCCCAGTGGACCATATAACTTTAGTGATGCTATAATCAGACATGGAACCCTACCCAGGGATTCAGATGCATAGGTGCCATTGTTAGAGACAATGATAAATTACAATGAGTCAAATCTATTTTCTCTGCCATTGAGACTTTCAAATTTTTGAGGATCCTATCTATGTTTTTTTTTTTCTAGGTTTATATCCAATTAACCACTCATATTAATTTGTAACAAACCAAACCCATTTGACATGCCAGCTTCAACTCTAACACAATGGCTTCTCCATATGTATTATATTTATCACCATCAGAGAGAAAAATTGATTCCAACCCTTCCACACAGAAGACCAACAACTGAACTTGAAATTTACTATAAGAAAAAGAGCAAAGTATACAATACTGGATCCACTTCTCCAACCTTTTAAGAGAAGTTCTTTACCTTCATGTTTGTTGTGCTAAAAAATTGCTAGAAGTTATTCAAGAATCTTACATAGTTTACTGTGATGCTGAATCATTAAATGTAGTTTTATATCACTGAATATTGGAATACCTCCTACATAAAGCTTTGAAAGCAAATATCCATTGGTTATTATGTAGCATAAAAGAATATTATTTTTAAGTAAAAATGGAATTTGTGGTCCATTCTGTAAAAAGCTGGGCAACAAGTTCCTCTTAAGAAAAATAATGTGAGTTCAATTCTATTTGTATGGAGACAAATATCAGAGTATATTGTTTCTGAGAATATCTTTTTCATAAATATAGCATATTTTAAGTGTGCATGAGAGTACTCCATACCTTACCAAAAAGTATAGTCTATGGACATATAGAGACTCTTAAAAGTAGAGAAGAGAAAGGGGCACTGACAATCAGGATTTTCAATGTCCTTTTTTATATTATTATTATAGTGCAATCATTCTTAAAAGATCTCTGTGTAGTCACACTATAAGATCTATAATGTAAAAACAAAGATTGGGATAAGTTCTGCCACAGACGAAGTGATATTAAATTCCACATCCTAACAGTCATCTTTTTGTATGTTGTGTATTATATATTTTATGTCGTTATGGTATATTATATTTTCAAATGCTTTTAATGCTAAATACTGAGCAAAGAAGCTGGTAGACGCCTATATGACCAAAATTTTCTGGTGGTTTCTTGTTCTTCAGTTCAGCATATACTTCAAATACCTGATCAAAACCATAAGGTTAATATTTAGATAACAAATTAAAATTACAAATCATTTTTTTCATAATAGCCATATGAGGTTTTATCAAAAGATAAGGAATCTGATTCAGATGGTTATGATTTGTTTAGGATATCTCAGCCAGTGAATGGCATAATCAGAACCAAACTCAGATCTTCTGACTTCAAATCACGCCTTTATCATGCCTTTACCCTCAGTCTCCCATAACTATTCTCTACCCCATACAAAAAAGACACTAAATCCATTCTAATGAGAACAGCACATGAGAAACACAATCTCTCTGAGTGCTCTCTATCCCTCAGCAATTAGAAAGCCCAAGTTTAATTACTTCTTGGTTAATTACATCATTAGGCATTTTGAGGGTTTAGAAAGTCAGAAAGATGCACAAAATGTAACATATTAATTAAACTCAAGCCCAAACAATAGTCAACAAATTCCCTTGATGTGGGAAAAAGAAATTCTGCACACTCCTCTTGTCTTGAAATCTGTATAAACATGCACATCGAATCTGCTGCCTTTTTTCTCTCAAAATATCCTTAAACAATCTTCATGATTTAAAAAAGCTTATAATGCTATAAACAAGATAAGCCAGAATTTGTTTAATTTTTATAGTCTATAAAGCACTTTTAAATGCATTATTTATTTATCCTCCTACCAAGGTTTTGAGGTAAGCAGGGTAGCTATTATTCCCACTTACAGACATAAAACAGAAGCTCCAAGACGTTAAGGAATTCCCTAGAGTTTAGAAAATTCTTAAGTGTGAGCAGCAGCTCACCTCTGAAAATGAGAGTTGGAAGGACCTTCCTTATGTATTATATTGGGCAGCATTTCTCGGTGTATGTTCTATACCACACTAGTCTTGTGAGATGTTCTGTTAAGAATTGGTTCCGTGCTCAATATAGAAAAACTGCATAGTGTATCTCTACTTGATAGTCACAATACACAGCACCATGATAAAGGTTCTGAGAAGTCCTGCAGTTTAAAAAACAAGATTGATTTTGTTCAATCAGAATTTTCCAAACTGATTTAATCAAGGAACCCTGTTAGAAACGGCTGACCTAGGATAACCCCTACACTATATAGATGAGAGAATTGATGTTTAAAAATATAAAATACTTATTCAAGATCACACATTTAATTGGTCAGAATCACAGATGGAACCAGATCTTCCAAATTCCAATTCAGTGCTCTTTCTAATACCCCCTCTCATCTCCCTACCCCACTCCCCCATAGTTTCTCTATTCTTAAATGCTTACTTCTATATTCTAGGTAAAATAATTTGGCTGGTCTTTACATTCAAAATCAGAGGCATATTTTGAATGAAAATCATGTAAAAAAGACTGTCTTTAATTATTAATTCATCTTTGTGTAGTAAAAATAATCTTGATGATGATGATTGCTGCTACTCCTATGTTCCACGATTACTAATAACTTTTAAAGCTTTTGACAGACTTGCAAGTGGAGTATTTTTACAGATAAAGAAACTGAGACTCAGAAAATAAAAAAACTTGAGAAAAATCACCCACTTATTAAGATGAGCAAATCAATTTAAATTGGGTCTAACTGACTTTAAATATGTTGAAAAGTAACAACATCCAGAGGAGTTGTTGTTTGTCTTTGTGTGTGTGTGGTTTGGATGATATCATTGTGGATTGACCACTCTTTCCCTCATCTCACAGTTTCTGTAATTAATTTTAAAGAGCAGACTGAAATCAAACAGGGATTGTGCAAGAAAGGTAAAAGCGGGTAGTTATAATTGTAGTAGAGACTATATGCATTCTCTTTTTAATGACCCCAATTCTGCATCAGTATTTTCAAAGTTAAGAACAATTTTTTTCAACTTTCCTTAACACTATAAACCAAACTAGCAACCATTAACATATTTATGGACATATGTTCTCAATTGTCTTGGAAATATAACTCAGAATGCAATTGCAGGGACATGTGGTACTTCCACATTTAATATTTTGAGGAAAAGTCCAACTGTTTAACAAAATGGCTGCATCATTTTATAATTCCACCAGCAAATATGAGGGTTGCAATTTCTCTACATGCTCATCAGCACTTGTTATATGATTTTTATTTTAGCCATCCTAGTGGTTGTGAAGTGGCATCTCACTGTTATTTCAATTTGCTTTTCCTAATGATTAAAAATGTTGAACATCTTTTCATTCTTATTGGCAATTTATATATATTCTTTGGGAAAATGTCTATTCAGATTCATTGCCTATTTCTTAATTGGGATATTGGACTTTTATTATTGAGGGGTAGGAATTCTTTATATGTTCTGAATACAGGTCTCTTTCTGATATATGATTTTCAAATATTTTCTCCCATTCTGTGATTGTCTTTTCATTTTCTTGGTGTTCTTTTAAGCATAACTCTAATTTTGATGAGGTCCAATTTATCAACTTTTTTTCTTTCTTTACTTATGCTTTCGATGTTATATGTAAGAAAACACTGCCTAGTCAAAGGTATAAAAATATACTGTGTTTTCTTTTGAGGATTTTATAGTTTTAGCTCTTACATATAGTCTATGATTTCTTTTGAGTTAATTTTTGTGTATAATGGAAAGTAGGGATCCAACTTCCAACTTCTTTTGCAAGTGGATATCCAGTTGCCTCAGCACCATTTTGAAAAGACTATTTTTTTTCCCCAATTCAGTTGTCTTGGAACCCTTGTCAAAAAATCAATTGACCGGGAGGGGCCAAGATGGCGGCTTAGCAATGTGCGCGTTTTAGTTCGTCCTCCAGAACAACTACTAGATAACCAGAAACAGTACAGAACAGCTCCCGGAACCACGATAGTGACCGAACACACAGTGCGCCCAGGACTGGAGCAGCTAGACCGA
>PVIY010042341.1:0-21023 GCA_004026745.1 Myrmecophaga tridactyla
CCTGGGAGAGACTTTCTCACGGATTTGAGTCTGACGCTCCCCTGGAACTGAATATACCATTCTTTGAAGAAAGGATCCCTGCAGGCAGGGTCATTACTAGAAATTTTGGGATGCCACACTAAAATACGAGAAGAAAAGTGCCCAAGCCAGCTGGCCTTTGTTAAATGTGAAGTGGATGTGTGCCCCGGACACCACTTCTCCTGGCCGGCTGGTGCATCGGCGCCAGGGAAGAGGGAGGCAGAGGGCAGAGGCGTCTCCCGGGTTGAGAGATGGGCAGCTCTGCCTTGCTCTCCAGCCCCTTTTCCATTTTCTTCATGGTGTCCGGGGGAAGAGAAGCAGCGAGGTGCTCAGAGCAGGCAGGGCTGTTTTTCAGCAGGTAGGGACCTCAGACAAAGCAGGGATAATGGTCTCCACATTCAGAATTCTGCATTCTCAGCAGACTATGAGTCTCTCAACATTCCTTATTAAACAGCATCCTTAACCCCTTCCACTGACTCCTCGATATTAGGATCTCAGAGTTCCTTCAGCCTTGAAATTAGTCACTATTAATACATTCACAGTAATCCCAGAACTAACAGCAGCCAGTATTTCTTGAGCACTGTCTATGTGCCAGGCATGATGCCAAATGCTTTGTTTTCCCTATGCTTCATTTAATCTGCAAAATGCTCTTGCAGAGCAGTCTGTTTATCCTTCCATTTTTGCAGATGAGGAAACTGGGGCACGGAGAGGTTAAAATAGTTGTCCAACATCAAGCTGCTAGTAAATGTCAGGCTGTAAACTCGTGTGTAACTGATTCCAAAGCCTACTTTTAACCTTCAGGCTTTACCCGTTGGAAGCATAATGCCGTGGAAAAAGTATAGACTCTGGAGCCAGCTGCCCTCTGCGGACACTGAGCAAGTTACTGTGCCTCGGTGTCCCCGCTTATAAAATGGGTTCTTATAAAAATTAGACATGTTAATATTTGCATAGTACCTGGCATATAGGATATACTATATTTTGTTAAATATATATTTTGTTGAAGAAGGAAAATAGACATAAAAGAAAGACCAGGCACAGAATGAGTCTTTTGGCTTCATATGGAAGGTCAAGTCAGCAAATAAGGAGGCACAATTTACAGAAAAATCTGGATCTTCAATTTTAGTTTCACAAGCTAGCTTCATTTAGCCTTAATAACAAACAAACAAACAAACAAACAACAAAAAGACCCCATCCTGAGAAAATTAAGGGGCTGTGGCGGTCACTTATCAGTCAAGCTGGTCACCAGGCGAGCGTCTGCGTGCAGCTCACATCTGTTAGAGAAGCAACACAGAACCTTGGGGACAGGACCGGCCTCCAACCCGAACAAGGGCGGGACAGCGTCTGAGACACGGACACATGCAGGCCCGAGCCAGGACTCGCCAGGTTCACAGGCCACAGCACACAGAGCCACGAGCTGCCCTGGGTGAGTGGTCGTCAAGAAGTGAATGATGGTTGTGGCCCAACTGTATCTGAAGCTCTTCCCATCTGCTGCTCATCTGATTGCCCTGTCCCACCAGCTTCCTTCAAACCTAAGTGTCCCAAGATGAAAATATACGCGTGGCTGTTTACTTTACACCAGAAAATGACCTTACTCTGGAGCGCCTGCTCCCAACACCCTCCGGCCACCCACCGGGGCTCCAGCCAGCAGTACCCCCGGGGTGCAGAGACAGGTCCCGGGGATCCCAGGGCAGAGGAGCCCTTTGCTGTGCTCTGGCTGTGGGCACCTCCGGGCACACACTGAGCACAAAAAAATCAGGGGATAACAGGACTCAGTAAAATTACTTCTAGAGAAGCAATGCTGGCTAACTCTACCCGCTCCTCGGACATTCCTGAACTAACAAGATGGGGAAAAACTACCACTCCAGGGCTCCCAGAACATTCTTCACAAGTTCCAGGTCGACAGAGATGCTAAGCAGGGGTCGAGGTGATCGTGGAAGCTTTATCATTCGACGAAGTTTTTAGAGACAGAAACCTAAGCTGTATGATTACTGCAGAAAGCAGGCCAATCTTCGGGATGAACCTTTCAGAAAGTGAATCTAATCTCAGAAGGGGAAAAGTGGAGGACTCAGTCTAGGCAAAACCACTCTAGGCTGCCCTCTTTACTGGGCTGGTCTAGACGCACCACAGCCCTTCCTGCGGTGGAAGGGGGGTGACTGGTCCTGGAGAGTGGGACAGAAAGTTGCTGAGGACAACAGATGCCATTGCCTCCTGTGTTAGTTAGATTCAGTTGTTAACTTGGCCAGGTGAGCATACCTAGTCTTGTTGCTACGGACATAAGCCAATGGTACGTGAACCTCATTTGTTGCTGATTTACATCTGCAGTCGGTTAGGAGGCGTGTCTGCTGCAATGAGTGACGTTTGGCTTAATTGGCTGGTGCTTAAATGAGAGGATGCAATGTAGCACAGCCTAAGCAGCTCAGCATTCCTCATCTCAGCACTTGCAGCTCAGCCCAGGCCTTTGGAGATGGAGAAAGAAATCACCTGGGGAGAGTTGTTGGAACCCAAGGGCCTGGAGAGAAGACCAGCAGAGACCATCCTGTGCCTTCCACGTAAGAAAGAGCCTCAGTGGAAAGCTGCCTTTCCTCTGAAGAACTAACAAAATAAATCCCCTTTTATTAAAAGCCAATCCATCTCTGGTTATGTTGCATTCCGGCAGCTAGCAAACTAGAATACCTCCTGAGAAACAAAAAGACTGGCATGATAAGTTACTTTCCCAGCAAGGAAGCAGACTGGTCTCCCAAAATTTCATATACCGATTACATTAGACAGATAAATGTTGCTAGAAGCCTCTTCCACTACCCTGTGAGATGCCAATCTAATATTCTTTGGTTTTAGCAAATCTCCAGGTATCTTTTAATTTCACACTAATGAGAAAATGGCTTTCTTAAGTTGGGCCCTTATACAGAGTACATTAAAAACACAGGCTTTGAAAAAAATTAAGATAGACTGCCGCTTTCCTGGGGGCGGTTATGGGTCTGTCACTTAAAAGCTGCAGCCTCAGGCAAATTATGTAACTTCTCAGTCTCAGTTTGTTAAAAAACAGGGGGCAATGAAACTTAACCCCACAAAGGACAGGTCAAGCCTACTTAAAATTAGGCCTAAGAGTCACCCCCAAGAGAACCTCTTTTATTGCTCAGATGTGGCCTCTCTCTCCAGACAACACAACAAGCAAACTCACCACCCTCCCCCTGTCTATGTGGGACATGACTTTCAGGGGTGTGGACCTTCCTGGCAACGTGGGACAGAAATCCTAGAATAAGCTGAGACTCAGCATCAAGGGACTGAGAAAAACCCTAGAATGAGCTGAGACTCAGTATCAAAGGATTGAGAAAACCTTCTGGACCAAAAGGAGGAAGAGTGAAATGAGACAAAGTGTCAATGGCTGAGAGATTCCAGAGTCCAGAGGTTATCCTGGAGGTTATTCTTACACATCAAGTAGATATCACCTTGTTATTCAAGATGTAATGGAGAAGCTGGAGGGAGCTGCCTGAAAATGTAGAGCTGTGTTCCAGTAGCCATGTTTCTTGATGATGATTGAACAATGATATAGCTTTCACAATGAGACTCTGTGAATGTGAAAACCTTGTGTCTGGTGCTTCTTTTATCTACCTTGTCAACAGACGAGTAGAACATACGGAATAAAAATAAATAATAGGGGGAACAAATGTTAAAATAAATTTAGTCTGAAATGCTAGTGATCAATGAAAGGGAGGGGTAAGGGGTATGGTATGTATAAATTTTTTTTCTGTTTTCATTTTATTTCTTTTTCTGAATAGACACAAATGTTCCAAGAAATGATTATGATGATGAACATGCAACTATGTGATGATATTGTGAATTACTGATTATATATGTAAAATGGAATAATCAAAATAGGAATGTTTGCATTTGCTTTGTGTTTTTTGGTATTTAAAAAAATAAAAAGATTAAAAAAAAAACAAAACGGGGGGGCACTACCTCCCAGCCAGGTGAGGATGTAAAAGGACTATTGAGGGTAAGTGCTCAGGCTTGGCCAGGAACGTAATAAATGCTAAATAAACAGCAATGGGTAATTTTCTGCCTTCCCCTGTCCTGGTTTTTAGGAAATGGAGTTACCTCCTGACAGCACAGGCAGGAGACCTGCGGGGCAGGAGGAGAGAAGCTAGGCTACTTAGGCCCTCGCCCCCACCTGTCCAGGCCACAGTTTGGGAGTGACCGTGTTCCCCTGCCTATGGCCAGAGCTCCTGCCGGGTGGCCCTGCTTTCTCTTCGCCTGGGTTCTCTTGGCTCCACCCCGCTCCCTGCCCAGCCCGAGGAGTGCTCACAGCTCCCGGCCACGGCTGGTCCCTGGGTGCCTGCCATCCCTCGTTGGTGCCCTCAATCCTGCCACACTCCGTAAAGGGTCCCTTCAATCAAACCCTTTGGAAGGTGCCACCCGCTTCCTGCTAGGACCCTGACGGATAGAAGTCAGCGCGAGGTTCCGGACACGGGCGCGGTCCCCCTTGAGTCCCCACCCAAAGGCGGCAGAGGCTTACCGAGAGCTGTGATGGAGACGGGCGTGCTGGCCCGGCGCTCGCCCACCACCTGCCACTCGCCGTCCACCGCGCGCACCCACTCGGTCACGTGGCACTCGTACTGGCCCTCGTCCTCCTTCCGGCTGTGGAAGATGCCCAGGCTGAACGAGTTGCGCTGTACCTGCTCCATCTGGACGCCGCCGAAGCTGCTACGCTCCCAGTAGGACGCGCCGGGCTGCACGGTGCCGTCCCGGTCCAGCCACATGATGTTACTGCGGCGGTTCTGCCTGTCCACCAGCTGCCAGATGACAGAGAACCGGCCCTGCGGCTGGCCCGCCGTGCGGATGCTGCAGGAGAAGTGCAGGTTCTCGCCCTCCAGGATGGCGCTGGCATTGCTGGCCACCTCCACAGAGATGCTGCTTTCTGAGAAGAGGAAGAGAGGGACAAGGTGGGGGCTTTATGGCCTCCACTGCATCCTCCCTACAGATGTCAAAGGAGGATGGATGCACACTCAGTCGTGCACAGGGCCTGCGAACCTCAGAGAAGGAGAAACACTCTGACACTGGGGGCTGCAGGCCCTGGCGGGTTCTGGGCATTGCTCCCTGATTTAGATCGGATAAGCTAAGAAGCTCTTTGCTGTGTGCAGAGGCTTGGGATAACGAAGTCCTGAGACTTGCGACTGAATTAGAACCAGCATAACAGAACACGGTGACACGGTGGCATTATGTTTAGGGTGTAAAACAATCTATTGATTAAACTGTGCAGTTGGAGTTCAGAACTGTTCCTCTTTGATTTTCACCGAGTTGAATAACTCCAAAATCTACCTCACCTCAATCTTTCCAGCATTAGGTGCTACAACAGCAGTCAAATAAAAGCTGAACATTCATAGTGTGCTTTTTGAATCCTTCAGGGCAATATGAAGAAGTAGGAAAAAAAAAAAACAACAGCAATGGGAAATATTTGAAAGATGAAGCGTGCTTGAGTTCGGCTAATAAAGGAGTACAGATGGTCCAGGCTGGCAGAGCACGTGGGGAGCGAGCTTTCCCACTTACATTAACACGAAGGAATGAACCAAAGACAATGCTGTCATCCACCACTCGGCCTGCCTGTCCACATTCTCCACATTCAGCCCTGGGATTCCGCTGCTCTCTACCTCGAAGTATCCTGCCCAAGTTTGGGACAAAGATTCTAGCACCTTCACTGCCACCACCAAGGCTTTGCTGCTCACTTGGCTCTATAAACATACCCAGATAAGTTACGTTTATAGAAACTCTACATGTCTCAATCTCTCTATAAAATAAGAAGAATGCTACTTATATTGCAGAGTTTTAAAAAAACTAAAAAGCAAATGAAACAATGTATATCAATCACCTAACACACAGTGCGTTTTCAAAAATTGGTCATCATGATCATCATTAATTTCACTATTCCCAGGAACTCATTGTTTTTATATGCACCATGGATAGTCCCCTCTATTTTAATTATGCACATATTATTTTGCATAATTATCTATATTGAGTTCTATAAGCCCCCATGCCTTTGAAACACAAAGCATCATAATGAATTTGTCTCCAATCTTTGGGTACCACCCACATGAAATATATGATAATTCTAAACCAATCAATTAAATCAAATCCCAGATTAAGAGGCATGTCCGATTATTGAGGGGAAGCAACATATACACGTAACAGTGCATTTTAATCAATCTTTCCTCCCCAGTATTTTCCCCACAGGCAGGAATAAACAAAGATAAGCACTCAGCCGCAATATATAGTTCTTGTTAGGTTGAGTATGCTGGCTACTCATTCCACATTTGCTTGTTTCACATAAAGAAAGGGTCTGGACAAGGTAGGAAGAAGCAATTTTCCCAGGAGGGAATTGCTCCAGAAGTAACACCAGGATAACTGATTACTGGAGCTGGTGAGGCTCTTAATTTGTCACCACATGCAGCACCAGTGGTTAAAAGCATGGGTGTGGAGTCAGGCAGGCCTGGGTCCTAGGCGCAGGTCCACTACTTTCCAATTCTTTAAACTGGGAGTTCTTAATTCACACTGAGAGGATTATTTTTCATCATTATCAATAATAATGATGATAATGCTCCTCTTTAGATTAAAAACTCGTCCCCACTACTATCAATTCAAAGTAAGGGATTAAACGGGGCAATTTCAGCGTCAAGGGAGGCAGTCCCTTTGCTCGCCCTAAGCAGAAGAATGACTGGTAGGACATCAACCTGGCCCCTCCTGTTCCCCTGACTGGCTCTTACGTAAGCCCTGGCTTTCTTACTGTGAGGACCACCGTTCGGTGCTTGCTCAAGGAGGTCTGGGAAAACGGCACAGTTAGAAGGTGGAGCTACCAGAGGAGAAGCCGACCGGGCAGCCCTGGCAAAGGCAAATACAGACCTTGCTCATAAAGACCGTTTACAAGGGCTCCCAGGCCTCCGAAAAGCCAGCCAACAATTTCAAACTAACTGGACTGAATGAAAACCAGGACAGAACTCATGAGAATCTGAGTGCATGTTCACAAATGAAATTTCAAATCAAGAAGTTGATTGTGTAGCACAGGCTAAGCACAAAGCAACGGATGTGGCATTAGAAGCAAATATTTCTAAAGCAATGGAAGCTCGCCCAGTGACTGAGAACTGATCCAGCCCCTCTCCTGTAGGATGGGGATGACACAGACCTCTCCAGGGCGGTGGAAGGAGGGGCAGAAGAGGAGATGATATACGCAAAAGCACTTTGGGCTCCTGGGAGGAAAAGCGCCATTAAAATCCAAGGTATTATCACCATTACCGATGTGATCGATGTTGCAAACTTACCCAAGTGGCCTTGGGACAGGAGCTGGTGGTGCTGGGGGACTTTAACTACCCAGTTATCTGCTGGAAAAGCAATACAGCAGGCCACAGATCATCAAACAAATTCTAGGAAGGGGTTGGGGGAAATCTCTTAGTACAAAAGGCATATAGTGGATGGTGTGGCTGCCCTTCGCTCGAACATTACAAAACAATGAGGAATTAGTTGCGGATTTAAAAGTAGAGAATCGGTGGTTAGGGCAAGCACAGAGTGAGAGGAAAACGGTAGAGAGAATGGGCATTCATATCAGCAACTGAGTCGACTAACAGTTGGCAAGCGTTTACTCTACACTAAGCACCATGCTAGGCGTTGTAGGAAAAAAGTGTCTGTGAAACAAAAGAATTTCAAGATGACGGGGGTGGGGGTGGGGTGGGGTGGGGGTGTTTTAATAAGCATGAAAGAAAATAATCCTGTTGAGGAAAAAAAAAAAAGAAAGAATGGCAGACCCCTGTGTCTAGTTTTTCCTTCACATTTGAAGCGAAATATCTAAGTAATCTGAAAGTGTAAATAAAAATGTAAAAGAAATCATTATAAGGTTAAGAGAAAGAGCAGTATGAGCAATTGAGAAAAGGTTAAAGGTTAGTCTAAAAACTTCACCATCTTGTTCAAAATAAGGGCATTATACAATATTTCTGTTAAAACGATATTTACAAGAGCATTTTGATAAAGTGGATGAATAAACACAGCATGAGCCAAAAACACAGATGGTCTCCAGAGTCCCCACCCAGATAAACCAGCTTACAGGGAGGCAGGGAGCCCACCTTGGTAACCTAGGAAATTGGCTAAACTTTTTCAAAAGTCTACACTCTGGGAAGATGTGAGAGATTCCATTCACGGGCATTTAAAACACAATTTCAATGGGGAAGAAATCATTAGGAAGATGCCAACCTCTACATTCCCAAAACTCTGACAGCCAACCCTTCCTAATGTATGACTTACAATCCTCCTGTAAAAGACCAACTCTCCTTAAGAGAATTCAAGACAGGCATCTTCCCATTTCTATTTAATTCCTCCACAGGAGCAGACAGCTTTCCTGGGCTCCTGGTTTTCCATCCCGCTGAGCTGGCACGGCTCGGCTTGCGCGCAGAGCTGCTGAGAGCAGGCATCTGCCCGCCCATCTCCAGCCTGCACCAGGGCTCCGGCGCCTGCCCGATGGGCGGTTTGCTAAAGGGGGGCCGGCGAGTCAGAGGAGAAAGAGCGGCTGGCTAAACAGTTTTCCTCCCAGCTCCGACTTCCCCTCTGAGTCCCCCCACCCCGACAGCTACTCTTCCCCAGCCCCCGCTCCCCTCAAAGGACGCTCGCTTCTGGGGCCCCGCGGGCGGAGAGGAGAGCGCACGTCTCTACTCACTGAGCGGGAGGATCACGATGGGGATGTTCTTGGGGCGCTTGCTCTCCTTGTCCACGAACTCCCCGGCGACCGTCCTCTCCCGCTCGGTCACGCGGCAGTTGTACTTCCCGCTGTCCTCCTGGCGGAGGTGGTAGATCTTCAGCACGAAGACCCCGTCGCTCTCCTTGGCGACTTTGAGCTGCCCCCTGGCTTCGCGATGGGCGAATTCGCTGTTGAGGGCCGGCACGGCGTTGGGCCCCACGCTGGCAATGAGAGAGCTGTTGAAGGCCCAGAAGACGGCAAAGTACCGGTCCGGAATGTTCTGCGCCTCCAGGATGCACCTGAACTCCGCCGACTCGCCCACCGTGTACAGCCGCTTCTCCGTTTCCAGCCGGACGGTAAACTCTTTGTCTGAGAAAGCAACAGCAAGGGCGCACGTGGGTGAACGCAGCAGGAGACGCCCACGTCCCGTGTCCCTCCTTGCCATGCTAACTGAGGGCGAGCACCACAGCGCTTCTCTTGAGAGGAAAATCCAACTCAGACCAGGTTTTCTGATGGCCAGGGAAGCCCCTGAATATCACCGAGAAAGTGAAAGGCTTACCCAGGTCGCTGGATTCAGACTGTCTGAGGAGTGTCCGTTCCCAGCCTTGACCAGTGGGCTCCCTGCTTTAACCTTATAAAACCCTAGACCAGAACCCCAGAGGTCAGTAAGGAACTCCTATCACCTAAGCGGCAGATTGGAAAGGCCTTGATATTTACCCTCAGGGCTCCATTTAGGCACCAAGGTTAAAGATTTTCAACAGAGATGGAAGGACTTACCCCAGCTGGGGTCTATAGGACAGAATTACAGGGTGGCCAAGGTGCTGGACTCAAAACTAACAGATACTCAAAGACTAATAAATTGAAACATTTTCTCCACCCCATGTGAAAATACACATAAGGATAATGTTAACAAAATCACTGAGAAAAAAATGAAAACTAATATCTTTTCTCTAGTCTACCATCTATCAGATCAAATCTTTAGGCAGACAGAGTGGGAAAGAACCTACTTCAGCCTCTGAAATGGTCAATAAATCCAAGTTCCCTTTTGAGAGCTTACTGTTAAACCACGTAGGAGCCTCATGGCCAGCAGGAGCTCACAGACACGCTGGAATGCTTGCACAGTGACTGCCAATCCCACTAGAGAATTATCAGAGCTCATCGGCACCCAGGCCAGAAGCAGGGTGTAAGACAAAGGAGTTGAGAGTTGAAGAAAACTTTTCGTCCTAAAAACAGAACCACAGAACCCTGGGGAGTAGGGCTGCTATAGCTGGGTCCATTGCCCACATGCCTCCTCCTTCCAAGCTCGAGCTCTAAGTTACTCCAAAGAGACTATTGAGGGGAAAATCACATTACAGGGATGTTTTCATTCCTTGTAAACTGATTAGCTCCAACCTTGACTGCCTCGCTTTTAGTGGTGTTTCCAAGCCTTTACCCACTATCGTCAAGACCTCTGCCCAATTTTCATTTCCTTATCCCATGCACTCTTCAAGCAGCTGAGAATCCTATTTTGTTGGGGAAATACAGGAATTATGAGTAAGCTGCTTCAATTCTTTTTTCCAGCCCAAGCATGGCTTTATACTCACCAATTCTTTAGCTCTCAATCTCGTCCCCCTCCCATGTAGTTCAGGGTCTTGTTTCAAACATCCCTTTCTCCTAACTCCTCCCTTTATTGCTCAAACTTCCCAACAGAACCATCTATACTCAGTGACTCCAGGGGCTCACCTCTAATATATTAGCTGCTGCCTCTGCTCCCCCTTAAGAGACCAGTCCTAGGAGACATGCATTGAAAGAAGCAGGCTTTGCTTTTCCACCCTCTGTCTAGAAGAAAACACTCACATGGGACTATGCCATATTATCTCCCAGATGTTGGTTCTTTGGTTAGCCAAATTATTACAGTAATTTATAACCCGATGTCAATAATAGAAAAGCATCCCTTCCATGTAAGTGCCCTAGGTCTTAGACCTTACCATTTCGTCAGAATTAGGCAGGTTGCAACTGTGGCTTACTTCTTCTGGCAGCCACAAACTCTTATATCATGGGGATCCCTCCTGCTTGGTGATGCCTTCATATTCCCAGGTTAAAGCATAATAATTACAGTGTACCCACTCCCTTTTCTGCACAGCAATTTGCCCTTGATTATAACCAATCAATTACACTTCTAGAAACTGATTTATGCTTGTTACATTACTCCCTCATTCTTCAACTTGCTGAAATCTGGCTTCTGGCCCTTCTCCCACACTTTGCTGAACTAGCAAATGTCACCCATAACCCTGACCACAACCACCACTGCAGCCAAAGGCTCTTCTCAAGCCCCACCCAACCCAAAGTCTTTGGCTGGTTCCACAGCATACTCCATCTTGCTTCTTCTCTTGCTCTGCTGACTGTTCTTTTTTCTCTCTCTCTGCCCGCCCATCCTCCCCACTCTCCTCTCACTCACTCACTCACTCACTCACTGGAAACTACTCCTCTGACTACCTCTTATACTGCTGTTGTCCTGGGTGCTTTCCTAGTTTTATCCTATGGGCCTTTCCTGGGCCTTTATCACTCCCCAGTTCAACTGCTAACCCAAGTCTAGACCCTACGCCCAATATTACACTGAGTGATTTGCACTTTGAACTTCTCTGTAAGAATTCCTTAAAGGAGAGACTCCTTGGCCAAAATTTACAAAAACAAAAGACAACCAGTACTGCTACTAGTAGGGAAGCAGAGACTTTCACGCAGGACTTTGCACTTCCTTGCTTACCTTTCCTTCTCCCTCTCCCTCTACCAAGGAACTACTCAAGAGTCTTACATCAGGCTCAGAGCCAGATGGACCCAGGCTTCCACTGTGCTCTCCACTCGTCTGCCTCTAGCATCCATGACACCCTTTCCGGGTCATCGCCACTCACCTTGTCCTGCACTTACTAGCTCCTTCCTGGACTCAAATACCTATGTGGCCTCTCTACCTTATACCTGCCCTTTAAATAAAACCCCAGGTAGCCTCCATATTTTTCCTTCTACAACCCATATCTAATTGTGTTTTAAAATCACTATCCACCCACGAACTGTCTGCAACAGTGGTTTTCAGGCTTGGGGGCAGAGGGTTGGGGCAGGGAGGCCAGGGCTTCCAGTTTTCAGACAGTGTCTTTTGATGACCAATATAGAGAGCCTTTGGATGAAACCAGGGTGGAACACTCAGGCCCTCACATTCCTTCCCCAGCACACCATGGTATGCACACATTCAAATGAACACACACAACACACAACACACAACACACACATACACCAACATGCAGCTCCCCAGGAACCTTTAAGGGCTCCGGGCTCCTATGGTTTCAGGAGAAAATGGTTTGAAAACCCCTGGTCAAGGGGGCGGGGGATGCAAGGGTAGTTCAGCAGAAGAATTCTTGCCTGCCATGCAGGAGACCCGGGTTCAATTCCCAGCCCATGCACCTCCCACCTCCCCCCAAAAAAGCAAGCAAGCAAAAACACTGAACAAGAAACAGAAATTCAGCAATAACAGGATACTCACATGGAAACATAATGAAATGTGACCCCGCCATACAGCATACAAAAAACAAACAAACAAAAAAAACTCTTGGTCAAAAGAGTTAAATCCAAGCTCCATGTTGCAGCATTTGGGACTTCAGGCCACCTTTCCTTTGTCCTCTCATCGCTCATACCTAGATCTCATCATCTCTCTCTGCTGGCCAAACATGTAAAAATAATTTTGTAACTTTATGCTTCTCTTCCTGCCACCATCTTGAATTTCAAGACTCAGTTCAAGTCAGTGAACTCACTGGTTTTTCGAGGATTTGTCTTAATAACTATCCCCTCCACGGAAAACTTATTGTTGCAAGAGCACTTCCTATCACTTCGTACACGATGCTATCAGAGCACTCAGCTCTGTTTCTCACGTCTGCAAGTTCCCTGAGTGGAGGGATCTGGTGTCCTTCACCTTTGACTCTTCCGGCGCCTATCACTACTCTTGCCATGCTGTAGAGACTCACAAAGCGTCTACAGAAATGAACTACGAGAAGGGCAAAGTCAGGATGTAACATGGAACCTGAATAGCAAAGGATATGGGGTGAAGTCATCAACTTTCAAAAAAAATTTTTTAGCTTCCACAGAATCCTTGCCAGCTTAGTTTGTATACTGTGGTGGCTTGAAGCCATATGTACCCCAGAAATAAGTTCTTAGATGTAATCCATTCCTGCAGGTGTGAACCCATTGTAGGGAGGACTTTTTGATGAGGTTACTTAAAGTAAGGTGTGGACCAGCCCAATCAGGGTCTTGATCCTATTACTGGAGTCCTTTATAAGCAGAATGAATTCAGACAGAGAAGAAAGCCAAAGGAATTCAGAAGCTGAAATCAAGGAAACCTGGAAGAGTGGAGAGGTCAGGAGAGGCTGCCATGTGCATTGCTGTATGACAAGCTAAGGACCAAGAATGACCAGCAGCCAGCCCTAGAATGCCACATTCACTGGGGAGAAAGCATCACGTTGATGATGCCTTGATTTGTACTTTTTTTAATCCCCCAAACCAAAAGGTGATACATCCCCACTGTTTAAGCCACACCATTGCATGGTATTTGCTTCAGCAGTAACCAAAACAGATGTACTTGCACGACAAATTCAAAACATCCTAATTCCAAATCGGTAAGATTAAAATAAAGAAGATTAATTGATGCAACCTAATTTAAAAGCATTAAGATTTAGTATGTGGACTAGACAGTTGAAGCTGATCTTAAAACCATCCAGGAAGGAAAAGGATAAATATAAAATAAAGCCCCTTCCGAGGATGCCCTAGTATGAGAAGCCTCGAAGCTTCTGAACAGCTCTGGCTCCTGCAGAGCAGATCCAGGGGTGCCCACCAGGACCCCGACCCTACTCACCCACCAGCTGTTCAGGGAATCCCACCTGCCCTATTCCCGCTGTGCAGAAAGAAGAGGACCCACCTGGGAAGAGTACTGTAAATCCAGCTTCTCAGGTCCCACCCCCACAGCCTCTAATTTAGGACATCTAGGATGAGGCCCAGGAATCTGCACTATTAGATGGGATAAAGCACTGTTCTAGAATCATTGAAGAACGAGTGGCAAAAGACCTATGCAAAGACCAAGTGGCTGACGGTAGCAAATGGGCAGGTCTTGGAGAAGGGAGCACCGCCTGCATCTCAGACTCCCCCGGTTCGTTTCCCACCAACCACAACCCCACTCACCAGAAGCGAGCAACAACACAAAGGCTCTCAGGCCACTCACTGCACCCCCAGAATGACACCAACCACAGCGAGGAAACCAAAGGCCCAGGCAAGAAACCGGCTGCCCAGCCCAGCAGAGGCAGCTAGCTAACAGCTGCTACTCTGACCCAGAGCCTGGCTGGACTCGGGAGCCTGGAGAGCGAAGTCTGAGATTGTAAGAGTCAGGGAGGATTGCACCTCGCAGCGCTACCATCACTTTGCTCTAGCTGAAAACAATTCACACAGGGCAGTCGGGGAACTTCCTTCCCAGATCTTTTACTTGAGAAAACATTTATGGCAGAACCTGGTACTCTCCAGTGGGCCTCGTCAATAAGCTGGGACTCCTCCTGGGCCCATAAGGTAATCTGTACCCAGGAGCCTCACCTATAAAGTGGGAATACCATGACCTACTTACCTCACAGAACTTCTGAGGGGACTGGTGAAGTCATACATGAAAAAGCATTTGGAAATTATAAAGCACCACCCAAAAAATCATAAGTAATATAAATAATTTATATAGTCATAGTCATAGCTGACTATATTTGGATAATTTAAGCCAAAGTTTTGCACCTGTGATGGAGGGCTAATGATCACAAGTGTCTCCTACAAATGAAACATGACTGGGACCTGAAGAATGCACAACCCCCCATCAAAGGGCAGCCACCATGGCAAAGTGGGAATGGGAGGTCAGGGTCATCCAACAGAGTTGTAAAAACTCCACTTTTTAATTCAAGAAGTTTTAAAACACCATGCAATCGAGTTGGAAACACTAGTGGTCAATGAGAGGGAAGGGTAAGGGGTATGGTATGTATGAGTTTTTTCTTTTTTCTTTTTCTGGAGTGATGCAAATGTTCTAAGACATGATCGTGGTGATGAATACACAACTATGTGATGATATCGTGAGCCACTGATGATGCATTGATTATACACCAAGTACGGAACATTCATTTGTTAAGAATGTTCGTGTCTGTACCTTGTTTTGTTTTGTCAATAAAAATATTTAAAAAAAAAAACACCGTGCAGGTCAAAGAAAACATGTCTATAAGTGGGATGTGGTCCAGCCTGGCACGGCCTCCAGCTTCCTCTGACCCTAGGGCAGGATGACACATACCCGTGCGTGAAAACCAGTTCTGCTTTCAGAAGGGGTCCCCCAGCCCCTCCCATGTTTGACAGCCCTCACTACCACATATCAACTGGGGACAAGAGGCTCGGAGAGACTGACCGGTGGGCTGGACGTTGACGAAGGCCCCCTCGGAGCGCTTTCTGGTCATGGCGTACCACGACCCATCAGGGTCCTGGATCCACTCGGAAGCCTCGCAGTAGAACTCGCCCTGGTCCGAGGGCTGCAGGTGGAAGACGGTGAGGCGGAAGGTGGACCGGCCCAGCTTCTCCAGCCGCACCTCTCCCAGGCTCTGCCTCTGGGCATATTCGCTGCTGGACTGAAGCACAAAATCTCGGCTCAGGGAAATGACCTCCACAGGCTTTTCGCTGCCTCTCTGCCGGAGCCAGGCCACGGACAGGTGGCTGTGCTGCAACGTCTCCGTGGCCACCTCACAGCTCAGCTCCAGAGGGTCCTGCTCCACTTTGTGCAGAGTCTGGGGTGTGGCGGTGATCTGGAGGGAGTCAGGAATCACTGCAACACAGAAACGTCCCGAGAGTGCGCGGTCACAAAGCCACAGAACCTTACCCCTACCGAGGGCTGAGCTCCCTCTCCATGCAGGTATCACCATCCCTACATCCTTAACAGAGTCAGCCTTCGACACACAGCCACAGATAACCCCAGATGGTACATAAACCGAAAGAGCTGTCTGTTTGAATTTGGAATGCATTTTTTGGCACTTACCTGTTTAGTATTTTTGGTTAACACTCAGATAAAATGTTGGTTGTATTTCATTGTACATACTAAATGAATTCCCTGAAAATACCGTGTCAGAAGAATTTTCTTTTAGGTCAAAAGATCTTACTGTTGATGTTGGTATCCGTTTGAGAAACTCTGGCTTCACTTCTTCACTTCACTTCCATTTCAAGAGCAAATGGAAATTGCTCCTGGAACTTTTAGCTTTATGTATCTGTAAAACTTTTTCATTTCTTCTCTTCCTACCATCTTCTCCTTTCCCCATTTCCTGGCATAACTTCAGCCATGCAATGCTCTAGGAAAGCTATTTTTAAGACACTATTTGCTACAGAAAAGAATCATCATGCCCTATTTTAAAATGCTTTTTGATTTTCATATAATTCATCTGTCAAACCACAAGATGGATATGACTCAAGCAAGCGACAAGATTTTCCCTACAGTCTCTCGGTCAGAATTTTATTCCGATCCTTACATCTTTCAGGAGATAAAACAGCAACACCCTTCTGACAGATGAAGGTAACTCAATCACAGCTCGGGTGTGTTTTCTCGCTGTACTCATCAGGATCGGAAGAATCATAACTGTTTGGATCTCAGAGGCCTCCAGCTGGGATGCAGACTTGTCAGAGAAAGGAAAAGTAAACAAAGGGCAGTACTTGTGTTCATAAAAGAACCGCCAGGACTCCTTGATTAAGACGTGGCCAGAAAAACAGCCTTGGCAGTGCTGACACTGTCACCTTGGCAAGCCCTGTGGTCCAGTGTCATCCGCACTGAAAGCTGCCCGCTGCCTTCCCCTTGTGTGCGTCCCTCCTTCCTTCATGGAGCATCGTGCTCAAGGGAAGACGGCTGTTTTACAAGTCCTTTCTCAGCAAGCCCTTTCTCACTCAGCCAAAGGACCCACAAGCGCACTCAAGGTCGAGTGAGAACCTGCAGCCCCGTTCACCCCTTGATCTGGCAATGCTCCATTCAGGCCAGAGCCAGTAAAGGCTGTCATCTCCCTTCCAGCCCATGTCATACACTTTACCTTTCTCATCATTGATTCAAATCATCTACCACAAATGTCCTGACTTATACTTTCATATTCCCTTCGGCCAGCTGGAGGACTGGCCTTCTCTGAAACCTTTAACATTTATATTAGGTCCTTTTTTAAGCTTCCTTTTATTTACAAGTAAACCAACAAAATTTTTTTTTTTCTACTTCATGCTGCCTTGATAACTTCTAAAGCATTTGGAAAGGTTTTTGTTACATTTGTTTTAAAAGTCAAAGCATAGTTTAAGACAAAATTGCATATAAAAGCAAGCACTGAAGAAAATAAATTAAAAAAAAAAGAGGAACTGAAGGCAAAGCATTGCCGTGTCCCCTCCGTGGGACATGACACCTAGGGGTGAAGGTCTCTGTGGCAACGTGGGGTGTGACTCCCAGGGACAGGCCTGGCCCTGGCATCGTAGGACCAACAGTGACTTCCCGACCACGGTGGGGAGAAGAAGTGTGGCAAGATGAGATGTCAGTGGCTGAGAGCGTTTGGATAGAGTCGAGAGGTTATTGTGAAGGCTGCCCTTCTGTGGGCTTCGGCTGGATACTGCTGGTTGCTATGGTTTCCCAGACCCCAAACAATCTCATTCCTGCTGCCCCTAGTGAGCGCCGAGGGCTCTGTGTGAGAGTCCATGGAAGTTTCATGCACTGAGTTTACTTTCCAGGGGCCTGCAACCTCCAAATAGTCCCTAGGCCGGACGCGTCCTGGGACCTGGAGGGGTCAGCCTGTGGGAGCATCAACTAGCTCCATCCCCTACCCCATGTTGTTGACACCCCCTTTCCAACATGAAGGGGGGAGGGGGGCATGGCCCAAGTATCCCTGAGGGAGGGGAAGGGGGAATCAAGGGAGAGGGAGAAGTTGTGCCAGGGAAGGTGGGAATTGGCAAATGGCTATGACTGCTGAATCAGGAAACTGATGGATATTTCTTCTGGGCTCCGGTGTCCTACAGCAGCTAGAGGACAAAGCATGGGCTTGTGGAACTGTAACCCATACCCACATCTGAAACCTGTGCTAAGGTTGCTTGTTAAAATGCACTTTGAAATTTAGTGCTCTTTTGTATATGTGCTATGTTTCCCAATGGAGAGTGTTAAAGAAAAAAAAAAAAAGGAGCAGGCACCGGCCACTGGAAAGCGGCACCTCCTTACCCACAAGGCTCATCTTGGCACTGTAGCTCCCGAAATACCGCTCGTCGGTGTTGGGCGTGTGGCATTCGTACTCCCCGGCATCCCGGGCCTGGAGGTCCATGACGTGCAGCAAGGCCGAGCTGCCCTGGACTCTCTCCACATAGATCTTGCCGCTGCGGACGCGCTGGGTATAGATGGCGTAAGGGAAGGAGGAGTCCATGGTGCTGACGATCTGAACCTCACGCTCGGGGGCCGAGGGCAGGTAAATGGACCACTGGAAATTCTGCTCGGAAGGTCCCTGGTAGCCACTCACGTTGCACCAGATGGTGATGTGGGAGCCCTCCGTGCGGTACAGGGGGCCTTCCTGGACGGAAACCTGCCTCTGTGCTGACGCCACACCTGCAGGGACAGACACACAGCGTGCTGGGTTACCTTCCCAGTCCAGAGACCAACGAGGCGCTGACTTCTCAGAGCTTATTATCTGGGTGACAGGATGATAATACAAATACTTACTGACTCTCAGAGCTGCTCTGTGATCTATTAATATTAATTAAAACACTCTGCAGTAAATCTCTGTCCCTAATTTACATAGATGGGAAGGTGACAGTGCAAGGACAAGTTTTTGTTACCTAGTCAACGGCTGACCCTTGGGAAAATGACTTAGTCCTTCTTTGTCATTTATGAGACAGTTTTATGTGTATTAATGCTGTTTATCAAGTCTGTAGTAAAATGAACGGGACATGTTGAATCCTCAGCACAAATTTGTGTGAAAACAAATAAAAGAAACTGTCTCCAAATCCAGCAGAAATTACAAGCTCCGCCCTTGATCAGAGGGCAGGTGGGGAAAAGCTTGGGGCCCTTTTCTTAGTACTGCACACTTCATTTTCAAACATAGCTACGTCCCCACACACATCCTAAGAAGCATTCCTCAGTTCCTCTTCCCCATAAATGGAGGTAAAGCTGAGCGCCTGCAGGCTGCTGCTGTTTTGAGCTGAGCACACACAAATATGAGTGTCGAGGGCAGAAGCGGCTCTCTGATGCCCAGATTCCCACAATTGACAACGGAGTGGACATGGGCAGCATGGAACAAACCTGGAGTGAGGACATCAGGCTGCCCTTAAGATCTCAGCCCTGATTCGGCCTCAGTCACGTGGCTGGGATATGGTCTCCGGTGGTCACTCCTGCTTGCCCACGAATCCCCTTGCAGACCAATGGGGAGGGTGGCGGAATTAAACATGTGAGATACGGTATTCCATGCCAGCACACCTGTCATGCCTCAGCCGCTCCCAAGGAGTAGGGGTGAGGGAACGCTCCTCTGAAACTCTTTGGCAACTGCAAGGTGAGATCCAGGTGCAGCTTAGCCAGTAACTGGAACTGGCCATGTCATCTTGGACAAGTTGCTTTTCTTTTCTGGACCTTGATCTTCCTATCTGATGAAATGAATTCTAAGGAAGTGTGCTCTAGTAGTTAAGGGCACAGGCTTCAGAGCAGATTGGCATACATTCTGATACTAGCTTGGTCACTTACTGACCTTGGACCCTGGACAAGTTATTTAACCTCTCTGAGCCTGTGTTCTTATCTGTAAGGTGGAGATAATAATACATGCCTCACAGACTCACTGAATGGTTTGAATAGCATAACTTTGTAAAGCCCTCTTGGCTGGGTTTAGCCCACAGTTAGCACTGGGTAAGGAGAGCTGCTAGCTAAAATCTCTTCTGATTAGGGCATTCTAAGGCTCTGGACCTCAGAGGACAGGATTTGGCCAAGGACATTTCAAGGGCATCTCGATGATGACACCATCTCTCTCAGCCACCTCCACCACAACTGCATCCCAACCCCTGAAAGTTTCCCCTTTGTCCAAAAAGGGGAATCGCTGCTGCCCCAGTGAAAACCAGACTGAAGGTAAACAGCAGGGAGTTCGATAAGGCTCTAAGCCCTGCCCTGATGGTGGTGTGCCTAGAAGCAAACTGATCTAATCTGCAAGACTAACCTCAAAAGGGTCTCTGGCAAGGGAAGCCCTGTGCTTTACAAACCTTCATTATGCAAAACCTTTTCTCTGAACAAAACAAAACTCCGGCCTGGCTTCAGCAAAATCAAATCCTGGAAATGGGGTCTAACCCATAAAGGAAGCAGGGAAACTGAAAAAAGGAAGGGTGTGAGTGGGGGGAGGGAGGTTACAGATCATAGCGATATGTGAGAATTTATTTTATACATTCCGGTGGTTGATAACAGTCATTATATTTACAACCAGTGTGAAGACGATGCATTAGTAATTTCCAACATGTTAAATATGATGTGTAACATTTTGATTATTTGTACTCTTCTTAAATTTGAAAAAATCCCCAGAGAACCTCTTTTGCTGCTCAGATGTGGCCTCTCTCTCACCCAAAACGGCAAGAAAACTCACTGCCCTCCCCCTGTCCTCGTGGGACGACTCCCAGGGGTGTGGACCTTCCTGGCAACGTGGGACAGAAATCCTGGAATGAGCTGAGACTCAGCATCAAGGGATTGAGAAAACCTTCTCCACCAAAAGGAGGAAGAGAGAAATGAGATAAAATAAAGTGTCAATGGCTGAGAGATTCCAAATGGAGTTGAGAGGTTATCCTGGAGGTTATTCTTACGCATTAAATAGATATCACCTTGTTAGTCAAGATGTAATGGAGAGGCTGGAGGGAACTGCCTGAAAATGTAGAGCTGTGTTCCAGTAGCCATGTTTCTTGAAGATGATTGTATAATGATATAGCTTTCACAATGTGACTGTGTGATTGTGAAAACCTTGTGTCTGATGCTCCTTTTATGTAGCTTATCAACAGACAAGTAAAACAAATGGAATAAAAATAGATACTAGGGGGAACAAATGTTAAAATAAATTTAGATTGAAATGCTAGTGATCAATGAAAGGGAGGGGTAAGGGGTATGGTATGTGTGAATTTTTTCTGTTTTCTTATTTCTTTTTCTGAATTGATGCAAAGGTTCTAAGAAATGATCATGATGATGAATGTGCAACTATGTGATGATATTGTGAATTACTGATTATATATGTAGAACAGAATGATCATAATAAAAAAAAAA
>PVIY010042342.1:0-21025 GCA_004026745.1 Myrmecophaga tridactyla
AGGTTATGATAGGTAGCGAGGTCTACCTGAAGCTTGCATAAGAGCAACCTCCAGAGTAGTCTCTCGACTCTATTTGAACTCTCTCTGCCACTGATACTTTATTAATAGATTTTACTTCTTTCCCCCCCTTTGATCAGGATAGAATTGTTGATCCCATGGTGCCAGGTCTGGATTCATCCCTGGGAGTCCTCTCCTATGTTACCAAGGAGACTTTCACCCCTGGATATCATGTGCCACCTAGAGGGGAGGGCAATGATTTCTCTTGCAGAGTTGGGCTTAGAGAGACTGAGGCCACATCTGAGCAACAACAGAGGTCCTCCAGAAGTAACTCTTAGGCATGCCTATAGGTAGTCTAAGCTTCTATGCTACCTATATAAGCCTCACAAGAGTAAGCCTCATGATCGAGGGCATGGCCTATTGATTTAATACACATATATTCTTTGCATTGTTAGGATTATTCTGTTCATGTATTTTTTTATATCCTAGTTTATTTCACTTACTATTAAATAGAAACCCTTACCCAAATTATTGAAGCTCTTCATAGCTGTTTTTTAAAGACTGTGAACTAGTCTATGGTGTGGCTGTTCTTAATATTCAACATCTCCCTCCTATTTTTATTTTTATTATTTTTAATTTTTTTATTGTGAAGAATAACATATATACAAAAAGCAATAAATTTCAAAGTGCATCACAACAATTAGTTGAGGAACACATTTCAGAGTTTGGTATGGATTACAATTCCACCATTTTAGGTTTTTACTTCTAGCTGCTCTAAGACAACTGGAGACTAAAAGAAATATCAGTATAATGATTCAGCAATCATACTCGTTTGTTAGGCCCGACCTTCTCTGTATAAGTCCATCACTTTTGATCTTTCTCCCACTCTTTAGGAGTATTTGGGCTATGCCCATTCTAACTTGTTCGTGTTGGAAGGGACTGCGACAATATGGGATAAGGGGATGTAGCTAGTTGATGTTCCGAAAAGGCTGGCCCCTCTGCAACCTCCTGTTTTTTATTTACTTACTTTATTAATCATGCTACAATGAATATCTTTGTGCACAAATCACTTGATGATCTTTGATTCATTTTTTTATAAGCTGGATACTATGCAGTTGAATTACTGGTTCAAAAGTTAGGCAAATTTTAAAGTTATTGTTATATAAAGCCACAAAACGCTGTTTCTTAAATAAGTTCAAATGAGCTTAAACTTCAAATAATTTCGTTCTTCTTCTTCGTCCCCCTTTTCACCAAAAACTAAACACATTTTTCTTGAATGACAACATCCATAGGGTGCTCCAGGATAATAATGAATCCATTTGACACTCTCTCCTTGATCTTTCATAAACTTGGATTCTTTGTATCTCTGAATTGATCTACATTTGAACAGAATGAGAATTTTATCTATTCATGTAATACAAGGTGTTTATGAGGTGAAATGCAGATATCAGCAAACACAAGCAACTGGGTTGGAGGTCCCTGAGCCTTTATCCACCTCTTTCACTTGAATTCACATTAAAGGGTTTAGGGACAGGTGAGAGGCCCCCTCTTTTTCTTTCTTTCTTTTTTTATATATAGAAACTGTTGTTTATTTTCTGTCAATCTTATGTCCACTTTTGTTTAAGAGCCTATGGAAGGGGCAGGCCACGGTGGCTCAGCAGGTAAGAATGCTTGCCTGCCATGCCCGAGGACCCGGGTTCGATTCCCGGTGCCTGCCCATGTCAAAAAAAAAAAAAAAAAAAAAAAAAAAGAGCCTATGGAAGAACAGCTTATGAACACCCAGTGGTTGTTCCTCCCTCTCAGTGCTTTGAGCAGTGGGAGCTGCAGACCAGTCTTCAGTTGCAGGCTGAGCACTCCAGTCTTCAGTAGGGAACTACTGAACAGGCACAGAGGGGACTTGCATGCCTTCAAACCAGTCTGCAGCCTCAGGTTGAGTAGCAGTATATTCAGGAGCTAGAGGAGTCCATTTGCCCTGAAATTCCTTCTTGGTCACAGCCTTTTCAGCAGCTGTCTGCTCTTCCTTTTCAATCTCTTCAGGATCTCTGTAGAAGTGGAGATCAGGCATGACCCCCCCCCCCATGGTGCTCACAGGAGATGGTGCCTTGCATGCACAGACCTTCCTGGGCCATCATCCACCACATCGGACCCACTGAGTAGCCGCCCTCGTTGTTGCATGGGATGGCAATGTCCACATGGCATAGAGGAGACTCTGTTACACAGAGCCGTGGTAGGCAGGTTAACATAGGACATCTCTGTGAGAGACTGGTAGTCAGCCCTGGCATCAGTCACCACCAGAACATGAGGCTCCTGGAATGCTGCCTGAATCTGGTTGTTGAAGGTTCCAGGAATGAAGTACCCAGCAGTAGGAGTAGCTCCAGTGGCAGCAGCAAACTTCAGCATAGCCCGTTGGGCCAGTATTCCTGGAGGATATGACACTGACATCAGCAGGGTTTCCAGTGACAGCGATGACACGAGCTGCCAGCAGAAGCTTTTCCCAGGTCCTCTTCAGATTTATGATGTAGATGCCATTACTTTTCTTTTTGTACGTGTACTGTTCCATTTGGAAGTCAAGGTTGGTGCCACGTAAGTGGGTTCCTGCTGCAAGGAATTTGAGGACATCAAGGACTTAACATTGTTTAAGTTTCCCTTTAAGTTATGATGGGAACCCAGGACAATGCTGTATGGACCCCTCTCTGGGTAGCATGGAAAGGCCCCCTTCTTTTTTTTTTTCACATTTCTTATAGCCCTTTTCAGGCTTATTGAGAAGAAACACCAATTCAGCTGTCAGCACAGATGCTGTTTGTACAGAAAGAGAGAGAAAAGGAGAGGTCATTTGGTGATAACTTTTCTTGTCCTAACATATTTTAGTGAAGAAGAGAAACTGGCACAAAGGGAAAATGAAATGTGCATATAGCTCTGTAGATGCTTCCAGGGAAAGATACCCAAGGTATAGATTTTAAGTGAACAAACCAAGTTGTAAAATAGTAGGCACTGCATATTTTATATTATAGGGAAAAGTCTACATTAAATTATGGGGATGGGAATTGGGGAAGGATGTACAGTTTCAACATTTTATATATCTGCAGTTCTAAACATTTTAAGAACATTGTATATTGCTTTTGCAATCAGGAAAAGATACAGAATTTAATCAGTTAACATGAAAATTCATGTTTAAAACCCATGCTAATAAGTATTAGTTCTTAAGGTGATGATGACGATTTTCCACAAATGTGGGAATTTCTGCCACACTCATTGCTCTAGCTCTGCTACATTTATCAAGCAGCATGAACAGTCTACTGGAAGAGCTAAACTTTCAAATATCTTGGATTTATTAGTTTCATTTTTTCATACTTTATTAAAAAGAAATAAGTTTATGTTTATAAAAAGCAATGTATATTCATTGTATAAAAAGGGAAATTTGGAAAATGTAAAGAAAGGTGCTGAAGAAAATAAATATTTCTCTATTCCCCTAGGGATTGCCACTCATTTTTTCTTTTATTGTATTTTCTATGCGTATACAGTGATGTAAAGCATATATGTTCGTAAGCACATCTAGAAGTATGCTATTATTTTTAGCAGTTGGCACTCATAGGAAGGAAACTGTATTTGTTTAGAGAAATACTGAATTAACTCAAACGAAATTGCCATTCGTGTAGGTCAAGGATGATCAAATATCAGCATTTCTGTATGGTTCAACCTAATTGCTTGATAGACTACCTAGGGAGAAAAATGAGAATCAAAGAGATAGCAAAATTTCACTGCATAAAAACTGACCAGCAGATTGGGGGTAGGGAGAGAACAGAGGTCGGTGAAGAGGAAAGAAAGCCCAGTGAAAATGACAGCAGACTATAGTTTGTGGACACAGTTGACCTAAAAGAAATTTCCCAGAGATGGGAAGGCTTTTAAAACCTTTAGCAAGACAGCATGCCTTTGACTCAATTTTAAGTAAATAGCATGACACAATGTGCTTTTTTTTTTTTTTAAGTCTTTCCAAACCTTCAGAGGAGGCCTCTATACACACAATAGCCATGTGTAAGGAGATTGTGAGGGAGAAATGCAGTGAATCCTGGGTCTGAGATGACCATAGAGAACAGAGAGATCAGCCTTAAATGGTGAGACAGAAGTTGCATGGGAGCCAGAATGCAGGGTCCAAAGTGACCTGAGAGTATTCACGCCCCCAAGAATTTGCAGAAATACCCAGAAGGATGTTGGGTTTTACATAGGACAGGAAATGGGGTGACTGAGCCACTTCCATCTTCATTTCAAAACGCAGGTGGTCTTGGCTGGCATGTGTGGGCACACACATACAAACACACACTTTTGTGGAGACAAAACTTCATGAAGGCAGGACTAGTTTCAAAGTAAATACCACTCAACCCCCTTAGTGGTATTTACCCTACCCCTACCAATGGTAGACCCTATCAGCCTACCACTGATACACCCTAACAGGTATTTGTTTGATGTATAAATGAATGCATATGAATTTTTTTTTTACATAGTTGAGATCAATTTACATGAGTTTTCAGGCTCCTTGGAAGGAGAACTTTAAAAATGAATACCCCCAGCTACAGAAAGGGAAGAGATAGAGACATCCTTTTAGGAGATAAGCTGGCTCCTTGGACAGGTCATCACATGTTCCTAACCATGTTCCAGAGTATTGCCATCAGCTAGAGACATGCTTAAACCCAACTAGGTCATGGCACCTATAATTGAGTATCCTCTCAGGGATGACCCACCTGCCCTAATGACACTCACAGTAGACCGGTACATGTAGCAGAATCCTGATTTGTTCACTGAACACAGAACTGCTCCTGCCAAGCAGATGCCAGTCCTCATGTCAACTGTTAACACAATGTGATCTTTGGAGGGGCAAGAAATCAGAGCAAAGAGAGTTGTCTGGAACTGTTAACTTGTGTTGTCAATGTTTCTACTCCCCTTTTAAGAGATCTATTTGCCAAGGGCAAAAATATACCTGCCCCTGCTGATTAGTTTTGGAGACACAGTGACCCTCTCTATTTGGATTCTCCTTGGCTAAGCTATTATAACCATGCCCACCCGGGGCAAGTATCTTTCAGTGTTTGCGCTACCATATCTCCTGACCTTGCACCCTGGTCCCCTGAATTGAAATGCATGTGCTTCTCATCTCCTTAATGATCCCTTTCCATACCATTGCTCTGGGTCAGTTATTTCTACTTTATTTATCCTGAGAGATTAGTCTTATGAGCTACCATGCCACGTAAGACTATAGAAAGGTGTTTTGCTGGTGGCAGTGATGAGAAGGGGCTTGGACCAAATGATGGTATGTAGTTCATCATGGGTTTAGTCTATATATGGATTCATCCATGTCACAGGCAACTATGGAAACCAACTTCACAATCAATTCTGCCCAGTTTTAGATGCAAAGAAATGTGACCAATCACTCAACCCATTAGGATTTATTGTTTGCTATATGCTTAGTCTTGAAGTGGCAACCCTGGTGAATATAAATGTTGCAAGAGACACTCTTTTCTTTCAAGCACTGTTGCAAATGGCTCTCCAGGATGGAAACTTTGAGATAGAGATTATAGGACAAGGCATTTATTGGGATCGGCACCTATGAAAGCAAGGGGAAATGAGGACTGAGCAGAGAGAGAAGTCAAGCTGCAATGCAGACACAACTATCACCTCAGCCAACCCCTCTGGTGTGGGGGCTCTGGAGCTGGAGTGGCCCTTCAGAATTATCCTGAGTTGGGCAGAAATGGTCAGACCCTGTGTTAATCAGTCATTGAACATAGGTCACCCCAAGAAGGGCTTGACCTTGGGTGAGGGACTCTTTGCAGCTGAACAATTCCTGAAGGGGCTGCCAGCTGAAGCCTGTTTGCTGCTAACCTCCCAACAGCTGGGGACAGCAAGTTCTTCACTGAATGGGGGTCTGGGTGGCAGATAACAAGAATCATCCCTCGGGATGAAGTCAACCTATAAATGAGATACCGAACTGTAGAAATAACCTACCCGGAGCAATGATTTATACAGGGACCTGGGAAGTTTACAGTCTGGGAGTTTATGGCTTTTACATATAAAGTGAAAATCTATGGTACAGAATTACTATGTTCAGGACACTGGTTGGATAAAGAACTCTACATGCAGGGCCTCACCAACCCTATAAAATTGGTGTTATTACTCACATTTTATAATTGAGAAAATGCAGCATCAGAGAGGCCAAGCTGTTTGTCAATGACTAGGGAGTGGAGCAGCTGGGGTGCAAACCTGAGTTTATCATGCCCCTGAAGTCAGTGCCCAAAGCACTGGGTGTCTCTAGAGGTGCAGCCATACCAGCACAGTGAACCTATAATAGCTTTTGTGGGATGTGTGGAGAGGAAGAGATGACATAGGGTCCTGAGTGAAGGAGGACATCGAGAACAAAGCAAACCTATTTCTATTACTGGAACATAGCCCAGAACACAGGTCATGCAGATGGTAGGTTGGTGAGATCATTTCCAGTACTTTCTGTGACGGCATTTTGTTTTGTTTTTTTCTTCTGAAATTATATTAACACCATCCACTCAAAGACGTTAGCATTCCCATTTCAATCTTGTAGAAACAGTTCTTATGACAATGGAAATTAAAAAGATGGGAGAAGAAGAGGAGAAAATAGTCTAACAGTACCTGTACCAGTCCTAATTGTCTACATGTCAGATGACTGATTTTCTTGCTCATATATCATTAAATGTTTTTAATCCAACCTTGGTGTCAAATTACAAACACTTTTTATATTCTGACTCAAGTCAGCATCAAGTAGATGGTATATTGTTAAATTTCCATTTAAAGGTGAAGTTATTTCTGATTAACTAAATACTGAAATAACTCCCCTAGAGTTGAGAACCCAGATACTGTTTCTAACTAACTCAGCTCAACTCAACTCAATTTATATCATGTCAACAAATATTTATTTAATGTTTACTATGTGCTAAGACTTATTTACTATAAATACAGACATAAAGTAACAGATTTCTACTCTCAAGAATATCCCAATCTAGTGGAGAACATAGACTAAATTAATGATTAACTATAAGGTGCAATGGAAACACCAAGGAAGCACATTCAGCAGAGACTAGGGGCCATCCCCTGTGGAGGGAACTCTAGAAGTGAATCTTGAAGGAGCGGAAATTATTCCAGAGGGTATTATTCCGCAAAGGTAGAGCGGTGGGTGCTCTGAGGGATCATTGTATGTAAAGTTGAAAGAGAGAGAACACTGCCGTGAATACCAAATAGCTCGGTCAAGTGTAGCAAAGCATGTATGGCCAAGCATGAAGGCAAATTAGAGGAGTGGTAAGATCATGAGGTGTTTTGGATGCCATGCCATGAGGTTTGGCCATGCCACTCTGAAGGTAATGGGAAGCTACCAATCTGCATTTTAGAAAGATTACTCTACAGTAGGGTGAAAAGTACATTGGAGGTGGAGAGACACTAAACGCTGGAAGAAGACTTAGAAAGTTCTTGCTATGGTTCAAGCAAGAAACTGGAGGTCTTTACCAACACACTTATCCAAGGGGAAGAGAATGCTTAGAGAAAAAAACACATGGAATCAAAGGTTTAGGACCCCATTGTGGTTGAAAATGGGGTGGTGAGAAATGTGAGCAAGGACAGGGAATGATAAAAAAAGATGGATAGCTTGGAAATTAAATAGCTCTTGTCACAATTAAGCAGTGTGAAGAACCCAGTCAAGGATGAAGGGTGAAGATGGCCAATTCAATTTTTAATATGTTCTGTTCGTAATGGCCCAGGAATCAGTAGAGAGCACATGCCTGTATCCCAGGAAAACTCTGATTCTCAGGTCCTTGGTGTGAATTAACCAGCATTCAAAGGAACACTGACCAGAGAGGTGGTGGGCTGGAATTATAAAAGCTACAGAAGAAAAGATTTTAAGAAGAAAAGAGTGATTGACATTGGTATATCCTACAAAGTGGTTACACTGGAAAAAAGGCCATTGGATTTGCAAATTGGTCAGTCATCAGTGACCTTATCAAAAGTGCGTTGAGTATAGTGGAGGTAGCAGAATTAACTTCAAGTGTTGTGGGAAGAAAAGGCATCCTACAGCCAAACATATGCTTGCAGTTTGCATCTACATCACCACTGAAAAATGAGGCTAAGTATGATGCAGCTCAAACTATTTTCAATGGGTTTCTGAAATGTTGAGTTTAAAGTCAGGCATAATAAACACATTTGTTTATTTATTCATTCATTCGACAAATATTTATTATGTGCCTATTTATACTTGGCAGTGACAAAAGAGACTTGTTAAAAATATAGTTGGAAGCATGGGGACAATGAACAAATAAACTTATAATGTAATCATTGGCAGTAATAAGAGCAATGAAGAAACATAAGGCGGGGTGGGAGAAGGGTGTCTATATTAGTGACAGTGGTTAGGAATGGCCTCTTTGAGGAAGTGATGAATGTGAAGAGACCTAAATGAAATGAGGGATCGAGCCATGTGAAGATCTGGAGGAAGATCAAGTGTAATAAGAAGGTGTAGTATGTACAAAGGTCCTGAGGCAAGAATGAGTTTGATGAGTTACAGGATGACCAGTAGGGTCAGCACAGAGTGAGTGAGACAAGAGCCAAGAAAAGAATCAATTGGAAAGTTAGACGCATCCACATTGAAAGGGCCCTTATCGGCCTTGGTAAGGTTTCTGGCATTTATACTGTGATGGGAGACCACAAACAAAAGAGATTCAGCAGTGGAATGACATGCTCTGATTTTCATTTCCAGAAGATCAATTCTGGAGAATTGATTATAGGGGCGCAAGAGTGGACACAGGGAAACCAGTTAGGAAGCTCCCACATTGTCCTGGTGAGAGATGTTGGTGGCTCTGGCTGGGGCTTTGGCAGTGGAGATTATGGGAAGTGGTTGGATTCAAAATATATATTCATCCAATGGGCTATGGGTACAATAAAATTTAGGGTAAGCCCGTCATTTAAGGTGCTTCTTTAGAGCTGAAGCTCTTTCCCAGGAATTAATTATTAGAGTAATATTTTCTTTGAGATTAACCTATCATTCTTTAGATTACCAATCATACTCAATAAATCATATCTCCCTGTTGGGTAGGTGAGCTGAGCCGTTGGTATTGGTTATGAAAGGAAATATGTCCTTATTTTGTAGTTATAGGGGATTGTGATGTCTGGGAATATGGTACATTCATCGTCTAATATTTTGGCCACAAGTAGAGTGGGACTTGGCAGAGAGACAACTAGGTTGCTTGGTGGCTAGGTCCAAGCAGGAAGGGGAAATCCAGAAGCCAGCAGGACTGGCACTAGGAGTTATGTAAAAGGTCTGACTGAGGGGTAGACTGAGGTGGTTCAGCTGTCCAAAGTCGATTTAGCCTAGTTTGCATGTGGGAGGAAGGTGAATGCAGCTTGCAGAGATGGCAAACACATGCAGTCAAAGTTAAAAACAAGAAAGAAAAATCAAGCCAGCAGAAGTTGTTTGTTTATTCATTCATCATTCTATAACTCATAATATCTCTGGAGAGGCATTTATGGACTACGTACTTCAATGTATATTCAATTAACAATATGAAAAATTAATTCAGGAATGAATCAAAGAAGAAAGGGAAATAACATTTGAAAAATAAGAAAACAGAGGACTAAGTTTGGCGCACAAAATATATACCTGCATGCTTGCTAGAAGAAGGCAGAAAATGTCTCTAAATTTAATACCTGTTGTGGCAGAGAGAGGAACACAACAATAAAAACAACCACAACAATGATGATAGCAACAATACTAGTACCTAATTTTATTTATTAAGCTTTTATTTTGCCTATATGCCAGGCACTGTTTGAGGTGCTTTAATCCTTACAAGTCTAAGAGGTAGAATTTTTTGTTTTTGTTGCATTTTGGTTCATCTTATAAATGAGAAAATCAAGTCACAGAGAGATAAATATGGTCAACGTGGAAGACTGGATTATTGTCATTAATTTTTTACTCCTTCCCTCTGCCATGTAACCTTGCATTGCAATAATGGAGGCAGTGTATACATCCCCATCCCTTAACTTTGGACTTGGCCAGTGGAAAGTTTGAAAACTTGACATAAGCTCTAAAGCTTTAAAGGCACATACGTGGTTGGGCTTGCCCTCTTAGGGCTCAGGTGATTCCCTCTGAGAAGAATATGCCTTGAGTAGCTGCTGATACAAAGAGAATGAGGAAACACATGGAGCGGACCTGAACCCAACTACAGAGTAGAGCCAAGGCCTCCTATTCCAGATGAACCCAGCAAAGCCATAGCTGACCCATAGACTAGTGCATGAAAAGATAGATGTTTGTTGCCATAGTCCTAAGATTTGGGGGGAGAGGGGTGTTTGTTATGCAGTACTAATTAATACTATCAGTTACAACACATGTTCTTAACCTGGAGTCCATGGATAAATCCTCAGTGGGCTGTGAAGCCCCTAATGGTGTGCAAGATATTATGTGTATATTCATATATATATATATGTATATATATATATGGTTTGTGACTTCCCCAAAATGTTAAAAATGTTAAAAACAAACAAACAAACAACAACTGAGTTTCAATGTTCACATTATCCCTAAGATAAATCCAAACCATTAGCTAAGGAAAAACATAGCATTGCTTGTAATGACAGCTGAGAGTGGTTTTACTTTCTGCTGTATTGGACTGCCTCCTCAACCAGAACACCTCCAAGTAAACACAACCACTATCATCAAACTGATTCTTACCGCATTTCTCATTTCAGGTTAATGGTTTAACACTAAAGCACAATTCAGTAAAAACAATTTTACAAGGGACCAAAATAATGGTCTAGATTTGCAGCTGTCTTGAGATCAGGTGAAGTGACTCAATTCAAGAATAAAATTTAGAATATCTATAGTAATCAGTGGATCTTACATCCCATTGACAGCCTCCATGAATATTATTTTTACCACCAAGCTTTTCATAAGACTTGTGTACTTATTAGAATTCAATAACTAGTCCCACTGTGGCATTCATACGCAACGTAAATCAGATTGAAATAATTAATAATTTCCCATGGTTGAAGATCGTAATAAAACAAATTGCTTATATATATGTATGTATGTATGTATGTATGTATGTATGTATGTATGAATGAATGAGAGGAAATTTGAAGCCAGTTATACAAAAATTCAAAACAGAAAAAAAACTTGGGAAGAAAATAATTTGCTTTAGCCTATCTTTTGCCTGGAACCTACCTAGCTTCTGAGCCTAGATTTAGGATTTTTGGTGAAGGCTGGTAGAGAAAAATAGGGCTAAGTGTAGGATTAAGACCAATTCTTGCTGATGTCAAAGTAGTACAGAAAATAGGTATCAGCAAACAAGGTAAATAGAAGACAAAGAAGAGAAAAAGAAAAGGGGGTTCTTTTTTTTTAAAAAGATACATTTTTATTGAGGGATCTTCACACACATACAGTCCATACATGGTGTAAAATCAGTGGCTCACAATATCATCACACAGTTGTGTATTCATCACCATGATCATTTTTAGAACATTTATGACATTCCAGAAAAAGAAATAAAAAGAAAAAAGAAAAGACTCATACATCCCATACTCCTTACCTCTCCATCTCATTGATCACCAGTATTTCAATCTACCCAACATTTCGCCCTTTATACTCCCCCTCTATTATTATTTTTTTTAGCCTTATTTTTTCACTCATCTGTCCATACCCTGGATAAAAGGAGCATCAGATACAAGGTTAGGAAAGGAGTTTCTATCGAGCTTCTAAGATCAACTATTAACACTAAGATTTTATCCTTTGGCTTCTGTAGACATTTATTTTAATCAGGTTTAGTTATTAATTTCAAAGCATTTTTCATGCTTCCATCATTTTCTGAGTCTTTTACAGTATTACAAAACGGACCTGATATAAAGCCCTACTATTTGTGCAGCAGCAACTAAAAACACTCTGATGCTATAAAAATGAAACTATTTTTAGAATGTTGAAAATTCCCCTGGTGCAACAGAGATAGTGATGATCACAATATTTTGAAAAGGAATTGTTTTGAAGGATTGTGTGAAAGAGAAAGATATATACACATACAAACACACACTCACAGACTGAGGAACAAGAAAGAATTCATCAAGAACCAGGGCACAGTTTGTTGTGTTTTTTTTCCCAGAGTGTATTTACACAAAGAATCTTTACAATTCTTGGGGTGGATCTACTAATGACAGTAAAGTCTTTATTGAGTTTTTTTTTTGCATTCATGAAAGATATAGAAATGATTAATAAATCTAGACTCAATTATAAAAACTTTCTAGATAAGATTAGAAAAGAAAAACTAATTTTATTCAAATTGGCGAGCATTGTTATTGAATAGAATAAAGCCTTTTAAAACAACTTTTTGGTGGCTTTTTTTTACACTTTATTTAGTCTCCTCTTTTCATAAGCTGAGACTTTTCTCATTGTGATAGTGCAGAAATATGTTTTTTTCCTTTAAAGTACCCTACATCCCTGACAAAGTATCAGTCTTAGTGAAGTAGTCAAATGAAGTCTGTTAACTTGAAAAGTGAAACTTCCTTCATTTGGGAAAAATAACTCTTGGCTGAAAACTGTTTCTGTTTATAATAATAGCTTTAAACTATGGTTCTAGCAGAGCCATTTCAATTGGATATGTTGGAGAAGTTAGTGAAAGTTAAAATGCATATTTTAAAAATATGCATTTGTGAGTATATAGGTGGATTCAACGATAGAGATAGAGAAGTTTCCAGTAGAGTGCATCATCCAGTTACCTTCTTTTGTCCCCTGAAGATGATTTGTCCTGAAGCTAATGAAGCATACCTGGACGCCTTCCAAGACAATGTGTTCACATGGTTGTATGTTTTTGTAAAATTTTCAGAATATTATATCTTATATCTTACCCACAATTAGTCAAGACTACTGTCTTTTTCCACTATGGCCTCCCTTCCTTGTGTTGGGTGCCACTGGAGATGGCCATGAGCATTTTTGAAATCTGACTAAGGTATGGTTGATTTAGGGAGAGCTTGGGTTTAGTGGGATATATTTGTTATTACCAGCCATCCTAATATAGAATGACTTTCAGAAATATTTCTACCATCTACTGGGATGACTCACTTGGAATCATGACATAAAGGTGAAGGTCCAGAAGACATAAATATTAAAGTGTACCATTATGCCCAGCAATACCAGCAGTATGGGCCAATGGAGGAAAAACCAGGTTTGAAATATAGAGATTCAGAAGCTAATCTGTGAGAAATCTTCCAGTCATGAAATGTGTAGAATTAAGTAGAGGATTTAGTTCACAATTACCACAAGTCAAAACGAAGGCTCTCTCTTGTCAGGAATATATTAAGATAGCTCAGTGTATACAATTATAAACTCATTATACAGTGAAGTTATTTTATATGTATATTTCTACATGAAATAAATAGAAACTTTTCTGACATGGAGAAATGAATTGCAATTACAAGATTTTTTTACATCATAACAACATCAATAATACATGATGAGGAGGAAATAAATGTTAAATAGAAGTAAAGGATAGGCTCCTGGATTGTTTTCTAATCCATTTAATAAAAAGAAATGAATCATATGTACACATTGAAAGAAAATTAAATTTCTTGCCAACTTGATAAGAAATATTAACATTAACAATATTTAACATAAAAATCATAATATACCACTAAACAAGGACACCAGTCACAGATTATTTAATGAGTGTCATCAGTTCAGAAAGTGTTTAAGATAAGACATTGTGCAAAGAAACTTGAAATGCTATGAAATCTTGTAGCTTGTATATGAGAGATACTTGAAATTTGAAAGGTTTTCCAAATTTGGCAACGAAATCTAAAAATTTACACAACATTGCCAAAAATCAATTGTGAAGCTGAAAATTTATTGCAAAGCTATCAATGATTTTTACAATTTAATCAATCATGCCATATAGAGGAAAGATTCAATCTTTCTATTCCTGTTGTGGAAAACATTATAAAATCATCGTCATTTGAAGAGGGGATCAAAGAGGATGTAGCTAAAACATGTAGGAAAAAATATTATAGAGGTGTATCAGAGTTAATTAAGATATTATGTTAGTTGTCTAGATTTTGTGATGCTTTTTTATTTTTGCCAGCTTTTTATATTTATAATTTGTTGTGATATTTTTTCTCATCTTAATATGTATTTACTCTTGTACTTAATTTTGAATTGGTAATGTAGTGCTCTTTTTTCTTAAAGAGAGCCCTCAAGATCATATAAGCTTCAGATCCCCACAAAATCTGGATCTATCCCTGCCTGCCCTCTCCCTTAACACACGGACATATACACACCAACATAACCACTGCATCTCCCCCACGTTTTTGGTGGCTAGTTTTGCCACCCACTGTGGTATTAGGCCTCTGGGATATCACCTGACCCCAAGGAAGTTCTGGATCATGGAGACCTCGGGACAGAACTAGAGAAAACCCAAGAAGCCATAGCCACTCTGCAGAGGACACTGCAAACAGAATTGGATTTGGACCCAAAGGATCTCTGGGGAAGTCTTGTTTTCAGTCATGGGCATCGCAGGAGTTCTGAACTGTTTCTGGAGTGTCTGGGGGAGTTAAGTTTGTTCACTTCCCAAGGACACCCTGGAGGATATAGAATCCCCAATGAGTCCTCTAATAAACTCCTCCATCCCAGTATCTTCTGGGCTTTTTAAGACAGCCCAAGTGCCATAACTCCTTTGAATAACCATAGGAACTGAAACCATCTCAGACACTGGAGAATAGTAGCTGCTCAGTCTCTGGGGAACATCAGTGAGGAGGAATCTTCCATGGATTCTCAGAGGATCAGCTTAGTGTTTGCTTTGCAACAAGCTGGCACAAATCTCAGATGATACAAAGTCTGGTTTCCAAAGTCATCTTGTATATGAAATGCAACTCAAGGTAGTAAAATAGCTCCAGAAATATTTGCTATTTTGCAGATGGGCTATACAGCTCACAAGGGCCAGGAGGGACCCTAGGAAGAGGAAGTGGTGATCAGGGCAGTGAATCCTCTCCTTAGTGGCACTGGTGACTGAGCAAAGTTGAAAGCACATGGTGGGCACACCACCCACAGTTGTTGACCACATTTTGAAAGGACATGCGTTTGAGATCTGAGCTATCTTTCCCCATCCATAGAGGCTAACCCAGTTTCAACCCTGAATCAACAATCATTCAAAACTTGCTTCCTTTATTAATTTTCCTATGAAATCCAATCAACTGTGGATATGTTACAATTTTGCTGAAGATTGGGGGTAACAGAAATTCAACATATTGAATTTCTTGAAATTATGCTGTAGATTTATGTTTTCCTTCAAATGCTTTTCAACCCCAGCTGCCATGTTTCCACATTCTTCTGACTTCAGCCTGAAGCAGCCTCAGACACCTCATTCCTCCCACTCCATTCTTTCCTAAGAAATCTAAGATCAAAGTTCAGGCCTGGGGACTCTCTTCTTTCCAGTGGACTTGACAAAACTTTTATTTAACTTTTCAATTAGAGCAGGTCTATACCTACATAGGAATTCTGGTGCTGGCTGCTAAAACAATAACTGTTTTTCCATATGGTCACCTGGATAAAATAGGAAAGAATACTGCTGTTTTTGACATGGATATAATCTGGCAAAACATGCATGGGATTTTCCTATCTGGCAACACATATGCATGGGGTTTTGAGTATTATAAATGTAGCTCTTTCATAGATCAATTTAAAAGTTAATTTTAGGATTTTTTCCAGAGAGGCCTCTTAAAGGAAATCCAGAAAATTCATAAGCTTAAAGAAGAGAAAAATGATTCAGCCTCATTCTATCACTGCATTACTCACTGCTCATTTTTGTGATTTTTCTCCCAGATTTATTTTATATCCACTGAACTAAAGTTTTTGTTTCTTCACTTTTCAAACATGGTTGTAACCACACCATATATACTAGTCTATATTCTGTGAATCCTATTTTCCATCTTAATACATAGTCCTCACACATATTATTTAAGTGTTTGCCTGATAGACCATCTAGTACATTGTCCATGTTGACTTTTGTATGAGTTTCCTATGACTGCTATAACAAATTACTACAAACTTAGTGGCTTAAAACAACACGAAGTTATTCTCTTATAGTCCTCAAGGTGAAAAGTCCAACAGAGGTTTTCCTGGGCCAAAATCAAGGTATCAGCAGGCCTGCAGTCCTTTCTGGGGGCTCTAAGGGAGAATCTATTTCCTTGTCTTTTCCAGCTTCTAAAAGTAGATTGCATTTCTTAGCTCATGGCTCCTTCCTTCATCTTCAAAGCCAGCAATGTTGCATCTCTCTGTACCTTTCATCTATAGTCACATCTTCCCCTTTCCCTTTTTTTTTTAACCTTTGCAGCAGTTCATGCAAGAACTTATTTATATTTGTAGTGTTAATTGGTGGGACACATGAGTCTATACAACCCTTTTAAATCATGTTCACCTTCAATATGGTTATTACTTATAGACCCACTAACGAACCGCCTTCACTTCTGTCTATTCCCTTACAATTAAGTTCAATTCCATTAGGCCCTGTTTTCGTTTCCTAGGCTGCTTAAGCAAATATCATGAAATGGGCTCGCTTAAGCAAGGGGAATTTATTAGCTTACACTTTTGAGACAAGGAAAATGTCCAAATCAATGCAGCATCAAGGCGATGCTTTTCCCCCGAAGACTGTGGTGTTCAGAGGCTGGCTACAGGTGATCTTGGTCCTTAGCTTATCACATGGCAACCTCTCCTGGCCTCTCCATTTTCTTTTGGGTTTCATTGATTTCAACTTCTTATTTTCTTTGGCTTTGTCTCTCTGTGTTTGGATTTTATTCTCTTATAAAGAACTCAAGTAATAGGATTAAGGCCCATTCTGATTGAGGTGAAGTAGCTTCATCAAAAGATCCTCTTCCAATGAGCTCACGCGTACAGGAATGGGTTAAATTTAAGAACGTATTTTGGGGGGTATGTACAGCTTCAAACCACCATAGGCCCATCTGGCTAACCTGGAAATATCTCCTCTATTTTAAGGTCAGCTTAATTCCCCCTACAACCTTAATTCCCCTTTGCCATAAGAGCTAACATATTCAGAGGTTCTGGGGCTCAGGACATGGTCATCTCGGGGTGGACAGCCATTATTCTGCCAGCCACACTTAATCTGTCTTATTATTCGGCTTTTAGGGTTTCTTCTCACTTTTTACCCTGATGAGTAACATTGTAATAAACATTACTGTTCATTTTACTTTTTCCTTATTTAAACCAATATAAACCAGTATTTTTTTAGCTACGCATCTTTTCTTTTAAAGGTATAAATTATATAGAGTAGAGATGTCTGAGCAGGTATACTGGAGGCCACAGGCACCGGAATAATATGGTGGAGCAAAAGGATTCTTGTCTGGACTCCAGCATTTACTAGCTGAGCAATTTTTGGTAAGTCACATGATACATCTGAAAACTTCCTTTATCTGCAAAATGGAAAAATAACACATCCGGGCATCATAGCAGGGTCAAATGAGATCATGTAAACTGTGAAGCAGTTACTGTATTATTAGTGCTCATTATTTGACAGAATAATTGAAAATAGATAAGATCACATGACATTGTTATGATTATGATTATTTTTAGTAGTTTCTAGTAATGACACAACTGGCACCTCAAGTTATTTCTCTTGATGGAGAAGGAAAAATCAGAAATATAGTTTTGGTGAGAATGAGCATGAGAAAGAATACTGTTTTTTTGAGATGATAATCATTATTTCTAATTATTCCAATTTCAGAAATGTTTCTCCTCTCTCACTCGCTGCAGCCGCCCCCGCCTCCTTGTAACTCTGCCATCACAGGCTTTCCCTCCTTGACCTTTGTGCTTCCTATTTCATCTTTATTGGATGCTCTCCTCTAGACATCCACTTGGCTCCCTCCTTCTCCTCCTTCAGTTCTTTGCTTAAAATATCTCTGCAAAGATCACCTTCCTGAACCAATCTCTATAAAATTATACTACCACCATTATCACTGGCATTTCCTATTCTTTTTCCTTCTTTCATTTTTTTCCCCCGTATCATCACCAGAATGTAAGTTTCATGAGGGCAGGGATTTGGGTCTCTTACTTGTTGCACTGTGCCCAGTACCTACAATGGTTATCTGGTATATATTGTGCACTCAATACTTTTGTTAAATGATTGAACTGATTTTAATACAACCCAAGCATTTTATCCATTAGGTTGTGAAAAAGAATTTACCAAGTGACTAGTTTTAGATGTAGCTTTCCCTTTAAGGCTGACTTATTACATTGTAGTTTGAGTAGATACTGGCCCAGGGGAAAAACAAGCCAACCCAAAAACAGCATATGCATTTTTGAAGTCAATGTTGGAGAAAAACATGTGCCTAAGATGACTGTTTTTGTTATTCTGATTTTAAAAATGTATGATATAAACAGAGAACCATACTGTGTCATTTACAGGGGTTGGGTTTGGAGAAAGAGCCAGGAAAGAAGGTATAAATGAAGGCTTTTGCCTAAAGATGACTCCGGGGGGATACATCACTCAGGCTGTGAAGCAGTCCTCATGGTCTTTGGTTGGGAGCTGTTATCATTAAGCACACCTTAGTTTAATGCCGAAATGAAAAGAAAGTGGTGTTTGGTCTGCTAGGTTAGTGGAAATCAATTGAGATGGAAAACTAATTAAATGCTTCTACATTAGGAAAAGCCTGTGTTTGAAAAAGATGAAAAGCAGAAGGAGCACATTCTCGTTATTTATCTTTATGAACTGTTCATGAACTACTTTTAATTGCCCTCTACCCACAAGCTAGATGAACTCACCACCACCACCACCCCACTCAGAAATGCTGTTGTTTTACACGTGTGTATTTGTAACTCTTGTCTGATTTTATTCCCCAAGCTCAGAAAAATAGAACAGCTGTTAGTCCTGGCTTCCTGGTTTTTCTCTCAGCGTCCTCTTCCTTCCTGTCCTTCCCCTCTAGGCCTATGCTATTTCTCTTAAAGCAAGTTGGCAAAACATCAAGATAGATAAAGATCTGTGGACCATAAATCTTGTATACTCTTAAAAGACAATGTTTTTTTTTTTTTTTTGGTCTTGGATCCTGTGTCCCTAGCAAGGAAACTGTGCCAAGAATCTATTTTGAAAGCAAAGCCAAGCTATATCCCTGTGTGACTAGCAGCAGATAAACAGCTTTCAGTTTAATTCGATTGAGAATGAGCAAGTGGACGCCCATACTTGGTTTTGCAGTTTACTCTTTTAATCCCTTTCCCGTGCAGTGATAGTCTTCTGTCGTTTATTTGTGTGAATGTGTGTATGTTTCCCTTTCTGTGTAGATATATTTATTCTCCTGGGACATGAGGTTTTCATTTCGGTGGTATTTAGGGACTTTTAGAAAATTCATGTGAATGTTCAAGTGAAAGGAAGCATATGTCATTCCTGTCTTTGGTGACTGCACATGTGCATGGGATGATTTCTACTAGCAAAGATCATCCCTTTAACCCAAATGTTAACTGAATTGCCAGGAATATTTGGGGGACAGTTATTCCAAGTACTTATAACCCAAGTCTATTTCATTTGGCTCTTATCTGGCATAGCAACTCACCAATGGCAAAGCCTCAGTTCTAGAGTTGAGAGGCAAAGCAAAGGGTCACTTGAATCCAATACAAGTTCGGGACATTAAGCTTGGGCCTGGGTTAATCACTGGTGGGGAGAAAGTGGCCCGTTCCAAGGGAGACCTAGGATTAAATATGAATCCATATGTTGGAAAGATCATGTGGAAAGCAGAATATGGAACTGGGAATCACTATCACAATGTTCAGTTAAATATTCTAGGTGGGAAACTCCTTTAGCAGATCCAAACCCATGTTGGTGGTACCAGGGCCATCCATGTTACAGCTAGACAATATTTGAATTTCTGTGGTAGAATTAAAAAGGCTTACAACTCCACATATTTGGAAAATGGTCTCGATTCTCTCTGAATGATAAAATTGGCTTGAGAGGAGAGTGACTGAACATGAATGATTCAAAGAAATAACAAGACTTAATAATAAAGGGTACTTCAGGAAATGTGAGACATCAGATAAATTACTGGGAATAATAAAAATTACATTTTATGTTGGCAACTAAGGAAAAGACATTTCTGAATTCAGGGTCCACATCTCTCCTTGGGTTCCTGGTATGTGGGCAAAACTGTGATGGCAGGGAAGAGATGCTTTATCGTAAGAAAGATTCAAAGGAAATAAAATCATCCACACAAATTCAGAGAGAAAGGACTGAATTGGGCATCTTCACAGTCAGTGTGGATCATAGAGAGACTCTGGATCATAAAAACTATGAGGAATAATACACGACATAAAGTATATGAAGATTTACCCTTCTTTTCAGTTAGCCTGACTTTGGATGGCTTCTCATTATGAATTTAAAAATCTTCGTTGTTAGGGTTTTCCTGGAAGATGAACTTTTTTCCCCCATTAAGTTGGCATAAATACCATCTATGGCAGTTAGAGTGTATGCTGTTGACTGGGTTTCCTCCAGTGACCATTTGGCACCCAAAACTCGAAGGTTTAGAATTGCCCAGGGGCTTCCACCCAACAATTTGAACTCATGCAGTTCATTCTTGGCTTGAAGGATCCTGATACAATAACGGTTTAGGGTTTTTCGTATTCCCTCCTCACTTCTACTCTATAACTTGGCTGTCATAACTTTTATAATGTGACTGTACTATTGTGAAAACTTTGTGTCTGATGCTCCTATCTAGGGTATGGACAGGTGAATAAAAATAATAATAATAATAAGGATAAAATATAAATAAATAATAGGGTGAGATAAGGATAAAAATTGGATAGATTGAAATACTGCGGGTCAATGAGAGGAGGGGGTAAGGAGTATAGGATATTTAAGGGTTTTTTTTGTCTTTATTTTTCTGGAGTGATGCAAATGTTCTAAAAATGATCATGGTTAAGAATACACAACTATAGATGATATTGTGAGCCATTGATTGTATGATATGGTTGGACTGTACATGTGTGGATATTTCTCAATAAATATAT
>PVIY010042343.1:0-21039 GCA_004026745.1 Myrmecophaga tridactyla
CCACTCAAATGGGTGGAGACATGTCATCCCCTAATCCAGTTTAACAACCATTCTTAACTAAATCACATCAACCAGGGAGATGATCTCATTAGTTTCAAACATACAGTATTGACTAGAGATTATTCTACCTTTATGAAATGGGACTTACATTAAAACATGGCTTTTCTTAGGGGGCATACTTCCTTTCAAACCAACACAATTGGCTTACCAGCTCCATTCACTTTCAAGCCATTTGGTCAGTGAAAAACAACATTTCTGCAGTGCACTCACCTACAGCTATGCAAACAGTTACCTAAACCTGTTATAAAAACTTAGAATGGTCCTGGTTCCATTACCTGGCACAAGATTTTTTACTAAAAGTGCAATATTTCAGATAACCCTCATGTGAAACTTAACTTAGACATATCACTAATGCAACCACAAACACAGACAAAAACACACACTGAAACCCCAAAGACCAATACCAGCACAAATCCCAAACTCTAAACCCAGTTCCAAAATGAACACCAAGCTTAACTTCAAACCAAACCCTAATCTTAACCTTAACCCTAAACCTAACAGTATCCCTAAACATAACCCTTGCCCCAACCCTAACCCCAACCCTTACCCTAACCCTAACTAGGACCCCAACACCAACCCTAAACCTAAACCTAACCTTTATACCACACCTACACCCCACCGCAACTCTAAACCCAACCTTAATCCCAACCCTAACCCTCACCCTAATCCCAATCCTAACCTTAACCCTAACACTGAGCCTAGCCTTAACATAATTTGTTTCAGAAGCTTAGTAATATACTTGGTCCACACACTCCCATACATATTTTTAGTATAAAACAGCACTGCCCAACACATCTCACATAATTCTAGCTGAAAAAAGACCGTGAATGGGTATTGAGAACTGAGTGACATACTGGCTCCATTCATTTCGATGTATGTCTTGCGAGAAAACTAACATTTTCACAGAAATCTCAACAACTGTTATGTAAATCCCTCACGTAACACTGTTTTGAAAGCTAAGAGACTTAATGGATCCATTCACTTCCGTGCACATTTTGGACTGAAAGTACTTTCTTCAGAGAACACTGTCCTTAACCTAAACCTAACCTAAACCTAACACTAACACTACCCGTAAACCTGCAACAACCTCAAAACCAACAGCCCCAAATGAACCCGAAGTTTTGCACCAATCTTAATCCCATCCTAAGCACAACCCAAATCCTAACCCTAGCCAAAGCCTAACTGTAAGCCACAATCTAACACTAATGCTATCCCTACATTAACACTAAACATAACCCTGAGCCTAATCCTAATATTAACATAATCTCTTTCAAAAATGATTAATAATATCTCCACATATATCCTTGCATTTTAAATGGAAAACAGCATTGCAAAGTAATGGTTTATAGTATAATACGAAAACAGTTTGTAAATGTGTTTTGAGTGCTCATGGACTTACCAGCTCCATTTTTTCAAGCCACTTTGTTGATGATAAACAGCATTTCTGCAGATGACTCAACTACAGCTATGCGAACCATTATGTAAACTTGGTTTGAAAACTTAGAATGGTCCTGTTACCATTACATGGCATAAGATTTTTTTTACTAAAACTGCAATATTTCAGAGAACCCTCACTTGAAACTAAACTTAGACATAACATTAACACAACCACAACCACAAACACAAACACAAACCAAAACCCCAAAGAACCAATACCAGCACAAATCCCAAAATCTAAACCCAGTTCCAAAATGAACCCCAAACCTAACTTCAGCCCAAACCCTCAGGCTAACCCTAACTCTAAACCTAACCACATCCCTAACACTAAATCTAGCCCCAACCCTAACCCCAACCCTAACTCTAACCGTAACCCCAACCCCAACCCCAACACCAACCCTAAACACAACCCAAACATTTATACCAAACCTACACCAACTGCAACTCAAAACCTAAACCTAACCCAAACTCTAACACTAAGCCTAAACCTAACCTTTGTCTCAGGCCTAAGCCAACCCTAACACAAATTCCAACCCCAACCCCAACCCTAAACTCCAGCCTAACTTTTATACAAACCCTACCCCCCAAAACAACCATAAACCTAACCCTAACCCCAACCCTAACCCTAACTCTCATCCTAACTCAAGCCCTAACCCTAACCCTCACCCTAACACTGAGCCTCGCCTTAACGTGATTTGTTTTGGAAACTGGGTAATGTTCTTTGTCCACACACACCCATACGTGCTTTTAGCCTAAAACCGAATTTTCCCACAAATTTCACCTAATTCTAGCTGAAAAAATTCTGTGTATGGGTTTTGAGAACTGAGTGACATACTGCCTCCATTCATTTCGATGTATGTCTAGCGTGAAAACAAGCATTTTCACATAAATCTCAACAATCGCTATGCAAATCACTTACCAAATACTGTTTTGAAAGCTAGGAGACTTAATGGATCCATTCAATTTCATGCACTTTTTGGACTGAAAGTACGTTCTTCAGAGAACGCTATCCTTAACCGAAACCTAACCTAAACCTAACACTAACACTACCCCTAAGCCTACAACAACTTCAAAACCAACAACAAACCCAAAGCAACCTGAAGCTTCACAACAATCAAAATCCCACCCTAAGCATAACCCAAATCCTAACCCTAGCCTAAGCTTAACTCTAAGCCACAACCTAACAATAATGCTATCCCTACATTAACACTAAACATAACCCTGAGCCTAACACTAATATTAACATAATCTGTTTCAAAAATGGAGTAATAATAATATCTCCACACATTTCCATGTGTTTTTAATTGAAACAGGATTGCAAAGTAATGTTTCCTAGTAAAATATGAGAACAATTTGTAAATGTGTTTTGAGAGTTCACTGACTTACCAGCTCCATTCACTTTCAAGCCATTTTGTCGGTGAAAAACAGTATTTCTGCAGAGCAATCAACTACAGCTATGCGAACCATTACCTAAACCTGTTTTAAAAACTTAGAATGGTCCTGGTTCCATTACCTGGCTTAAGATTACTTCTAAAACTGCAATATTTCAGAGAACCCTCATCTTAAACTTAACTTACGTAGAATACTAATGGAATCACAAACACAAACACAAACCGAAACCCCAAAGAACCAATACCAGCACAAATCCCAACTTCCAAAACCTGTTCGTAAATGAACCCACAGCCTGACTTCAACCCAAACCCTCACCCTAACCCTAACAATAAACCTAACCATATCCCTAACCCTAACCTAGCCCCAACCATAAACACAACACTAACCCTAACCCTAACCCCAACACTAACACCAACCCTAAACCCAACCCTAACCTTTACACCAAACCAACACCCAACCGCAACTCTAAACCTAACCCTAACTCTAACCCAAACCCTAACCCTAACCCTAACCCCAACACCAACCCTAAACACCACCAAAATATTTATACCAACCATACACCCAACTACAATCTTTAACCTAACCATAACCCAAACCCTAACCTTAACCCTAACCCTAACCCTAACCGTAACCCTACCCTTAACACTAACCATAACACTGAGCCTAGACTTAACATAATTTGTTTCCAAAACTGAAACAAATTACTTGTTCCACACAAGTCCATACATACTTTTTGTGTAAAACAGCATTGTCCAACAAATCTCTCCTAATTCTAGCTGAAAAATGTCTGTGAATGCATTTTGAGAACTGAGTGACTTACTCCATTCATTTCAATATACGTCTTGCATGAAAACTAGCATTTTCACAGAAAACTCAATAATTGCTATGAAAATCCATTGCCTAAAAGTGTTTTGAAAGCTAGGAGATTTAATGGATCCATTCACTTCCATGCACTTTTTGGACTGAAAGTCCTTTCTTCAGAGAACACTATCCATAACCTTAACGTAACCTAAACCTAACACTAACTCTACCACTAAACCTACAACAACCTCAAAACCAGCAACAAACCCAAACCAACCTGAAACCACACACCAGTCTTAAACCCACCCTAAACATAACTCAAATCCTAACTCTAGCCTAAGCCGAATTCTAAGCCTCAACCTAATACTAACACTAACCCTACATTACCACTAAACATAACACTGACCCTAACACTAATATTAACGTAATCTGTTTCAAAAAACGAGTAATAATAGTATTGCTACACATTTCCATGTGTTTTTAATGGAAAACAGCATTGCAAAGTAATGTTTCCTTGTAAAATATGAGAACAGTTTGCAAATCTGTTTTGAGAGCTCATTGACTTACCTAGCTCCATTCACTTTCAAGCTATTTTGCTGATGAAAAACAGCATTTCTGCAGAGCACTCAACTACCACTATGAGAACCATTACCTAAACCTGTTTTGAAAACTTAGAATGGTTCTGGTTCCATTACCTGGTGTAAGATTTTCACTAAAACTGCAATATTTCAGGGAACCCTCACCTTAAACTTAACTTGGACATAATTCAAATGAAACCATAAACACACACATAAAGCAAAACCCCAAAGAACCAATATCAGCACAACTCCCAACTTCCAAACACAGTTCCAAAATGATCCCTAAGTTTAACTTCAACCCATTCCCTCACCCTAAACCTAAACCTAAACCTAAACCTAATCGTATCCCAAACCCAAATCCTAACCCCAACCCCAACCCTAACACTAACCCCAACCCCAGTAGCAACCCTAAACCCAACACTAACCTTTATACCAAACCTACACCCAACTGCAATTCTGAACCTAACCCTAACCCTATCTCTAGCCCCCTAACCCTATCTATCTAATCCCAATCCCAAAACCAACCCTAAACCCCAACCTAAACTTTATACCAACCCTAATCCCAACCGCAATGCTAAACCTATCCCTAACCCCAACCCTAACTTTAACCCTAACCCTAAACCTAACACTAACCCTAGCCCTAACCCTGAGCCTAGCCTTAACACAATTTGCTTGAGAAACTGAGTAATGTACTTGGTCCACCGATGTCCATACTTTCACGTACAGCTGCATTGTCCAACAAATCTCACCTAATTCTAGCTCAAAAACGTTTGTGACTGGGTTTTGAGAACTGAGTGACATACTGGCTCCATTCCTTTTGACATATGTCTTGCATGAAAACTAGCATTTCAAAGAAAACTCAACAATGGCTATGCAAATCCCTTACCAAATACTGTTTTGAAAGCTACAAGACTTAATGGATCCATTCACTTCCATGCACCTTTTAGATTAAAAGTACTTTCTTCTGAGAACACTATCTTTAACCTAAACCTATCCTAACATAACATTAACACTACCCCTAAACATACAGTAACCTCTAAACCAACAACAAACCCAAACTAACCCGAAGCTACACACCAATCTTAATCCCACCCTAAGCATAAAGCAAATTCTAAACCTAGCCCAAGACTAACTTTAAGGCACAACCTAACACTAATGCTATCCCTACATTAACACTAAACATAACCCTGAGCCTAACACTAATAGTAACATAATCTGTCTCAAAAACCGAGTAATAATATCTACAAACATTTCAGTGCTTTTTAAATGGAAAACAGCATTGTAAAGTAATGTTTCCTAGTAAAATATCAGAATAGTTTGAAATGTGTTTTGAGAGTTCATTGATTTACCAGCTCCATTCACTTTCAAGCCATTTTCTCGGCGATAAACAGCATTTCTGCAGAGCACTAAACTACAGCTATGCAAACCATTACCTAAACCTATTTTGAAAACTTAGAATGGTCCCGGTTCCATTACCTGGCGTAAGATTTTTTTACTAAAATGCAATATTTCAGAGAACCCTCATCTTAAACTCAACTTAGACATTAAACTATTGCAAACACAAATGCAAACACAAACACAAACACAAACACAAACTGAAACCCCAAAGAAGCAATACCAGCACAAATCCCGAACTTCAAACCCAGGTCCAAAATGAACCTCAAGCCTAACTTCAACCAAAACACTCACCCTAACCTAATCCTAAACCTAACCATATACCTAACCCTAACCCTAGCCACAACCCTAACCCCAATGCAAATCCTAACCCTCATCTCAACCCCAACACCAACCCTAAACTCAACCCTAAACTTTATGCCAAACTTACACCCAACCACAACTTGAAACCTAACCCTATCCCCAACCCTAATGATAACACTAACCCTAACCCAAACCCTAACCCCAGCCCCACCAGTAACCCAAACCCTAACCCAATCTCCAACCCCAACAACAACCCTAAACCCTGCCATATCCTTTATACCAACCCTACACACAACCCCAACCATAACCTAACACTAACCCCAAATCTAACCCTAACCCTTACCCTAATCCTGACCCTAACTCTAGCACTGAGCCTAGTCTTAACTTAATTTCTTTCAGAAACTCAGTAATGTATATGGTCCACACACGCCCATACATATTTATAGCGTAAAACAGCATTGTCCAGCAAATCTCACCTAATTCTAGTTGAGAGAAGTCTGTCAGTGGGTTTTGAGGACTGAGTGACATACTGGATCCATTAATTAATATGTCTGGTGTGAAAACTAGAATTTTCACAGAAAACTCAACAATCGCTATGAAAATCCCTTACCTAATACTGTTTTGAAAGCTTAGAGACTTAATGGATCCATTCACCTCTGCCCACTTTTGACTGAAGGTACTTTCTTCAGAGAACACTATCCTTAAGCTAAACCTAATGTAAACCTGACACTTACAATGCCCCTAAACCTACAACAACCTCAAAACCAACATCAAACACAAACCTACCAGAAGCTTCACACCAGTCTTAATTCCACCCTAAGCAGAATCCAAATCCTGACCCTAAACCCAGCCGAACTCTAAGCCACCACCAAACACTAATGATATTCAAACATTAACCCTAAACATAAGCCTCAGTCTAACACTACCATTGACATAATCTGTTTCAAAAAACCGAGTAATAATAATATCTCCACACAATTCCATGCTTTTTGAATGGAAAACAGCATTGCAAAGTAATGTTTCTTAATAAAATATGAGAACAGTTTGTAAATGTGTTTTGCGTGCTCATTGACTTACCAGCTACATTCACTATCAAGTCTTTTTGTCAGAGAAAAAGAGCATTTCTGCGGCGCACTCAACTACAGCTATGCAAACCATTAATTAAACCTGTTTTGAGAACTTGGAATGGTCCTGGTTCTAATCAGTGGTGTAAGATTTTTTACTAAAACTGTAATATTTCAGAGAAACCTCACTTTAACCTAGCTTAAACATAATATTAATGCAACCACAAGCACAAACACAAACCGAAACCCCAAAGAACCAATACCAGCACAAATCCCAACCTCCAAACCCAGTCCCCAAATCAACCCCAAGCCTAACTTCAACCCAAACCCTCACACTAAACATAACCCTAAACCTAACCCTAGCCTCAACCCTACAATCAACCCTAACCCTAACCCAAACGCCAACCCCAACACCAACCCTGCAACCAACCCTAAACTTTATACCAACCCTACACCCAACCTCAGCCCTTAACCTAACCTTACCCCCAAACCTAACCCAAACCCTAACACCAACCCTAACCCTTGCCCCAACCATACCACCAACCCTAATCTTAACCCTAACCCCAACACCAACACCAACCCTAAACCCAATCTTAAACTTTATAACAACCCTAAACCCAACTGCAGCCTAAACCTAACCATAACTCCAACCATAACCATAACCTTAATCCTAATCATTACCCTAACCCTAACCCTAACACTGAGCCTAGCCTTAACATTATTTGTTTCAGAAACTGAGCATTGTACTTGGTCCACACATGTCCATACATATTTTTAGCGTAAAACAGCATTGTCCAACATATCTCAGATTATTCTACCTGAAAAATGTCTGTGAATGGGTTTTGGGAACTGTGTGACATTCTGGCTCCGTTTATTTGGATGTATGTCTTGCGTTAAAACTAGCATTTTCACAGAAAATTCAACAATTGCTATGCAAATCCCTCACCTAACACTGTTTTGAAGTCTGAGGGACTTCTTGGATCCATGTACTTCCATTTACTTTTAGGATTGAAAGTACTTTCTTCAGAGAGCATTATACTTAACCTAAACCTAACCTAAACCTTACACTAGCACTACCCCTAAAGCTACAACAACCTCAAAACCAACAACAAACACAAACCTACCTGAAGCTTCACACCAATCTTAATCCCACCCTAAGCAGAATCCAAATCCTAACCCTAGCTTAATCCGAACTCTAACCCACAACCAAACACTAATGCTCTTCCAACATTAACCCTAAACGTAACCCTGAGCCGAATACTCACATTAACATAACATGTTTCAAAAGTGAGTAATAATTATATCTGCACACATTTCCAAGCATTTTTAATGGAAAACAGCAGTGCAAAGGTATGTTTCCTAGTAAAATATGAGAACAGTTTGTAAATGTGTTTTGAGAGCTCATTGACTTACCAGCTCCGTTCATTTTCAGGCAATTTTGTCAGAGAAAAACAGCATTTCTGCCGAGCACTCAACTACAACTATGAGAACCATTCCCTAAACCTGTTTTGAAAACTTAGATGGTCCTGGTTCCATACACTGGCATAATATCTTTTACTAAAACTGTAATATTTCAGAGAACCCTCACTTTAACTTAACTTAAACATGACACTTATGCAACCACAAACACAAACACAAACCGAAACCCCAAAGAAGCAATACCAGTACAAATTCCAACATCCAAACTCAGTCCCCAAATCAAACCCAAGTATATCTTCAGCCCAAACCCTCACACTAAACCTAACAGAAACCTAACCCTAAACATAACACTAACCCAAGTCCCTACCCTAGCATCAACCTTAACCCTAACCCTAACCACAGCCACAACACCTACCTTAAAACCAACACTAAACTTTATACCAAACCTTCACCCAACCATAACCTTAAATCTAATCCTATCACCAACCCTAACCCTAAAACTAATCCTAAAACAAACCCTAGCTACAACCCTTCCACCAATCCTTGCCCTAACCCTAACCCCGACCACCACACCAACCCTAAACTCAACCCTAAACTTTATACCAACCAAACACCCAACTGCAGCCTTGAGCATAACTCTAACCCCAACCCTAATCCTATCCCTAACCCTCACCATAACCCTTGCCCTAACACTGAGTCTAGCCTTAACATAATTTGTTTCAGAAACTGATTAATGTACTTGGTCCACATGTCCATACATATTTTTAGTGCAAAACAGCAGTGTTCAACATATATCAACTTATTCTATTGGAAAAAAGTCTGTGAATGTATTTTGAGAACTGAGTGGCATTCTGGCTCCATTTATTTGGATGTATGTCTTGCGTGAAAACCAGCATTGTCACAGAAAACTCAGCAATTGCTATGCAAATCGCTTACCTAATACTCTTTTGAAGGCTAAGGGACTTACTGGACCTATTCGCTTCGATGCACTTTTTTGGACTGAACTGCATTCTTCAGAGAGCATTACCCCTAACCTAAACCTAACCTAAACCCAACACCAGCACTACCCATAAACCTACAACAACCTCAAAACCAACAACAAACACAAAGCAACGCAAAGCTTCACACCAATCTTAATCCCACCCTAAGCAGAATCAAAATCCTAACCCTAGCTTAAGCCGAACTCTAACCTACAACCAAACATTAATTCTATCCCAACATTAACCCTAAACCTAACCCTGAGCCTTATCTTAACATTAATGAAATCTGTTTCAAAAGCTGAGTAATAACAATATCTGCACACATTTCCAAGCATTTTCAATGGAAAACAGCATTGCAAAGTAATGCTTCCCAGAAAAATATCAGAATAGTTTGTAAATATGTTTTGAGAGCTCATTGCCTTACCAGCTCCATTCACTTTCAAGCAATTTTATCTGAGAAGAACATCATTTCTGCGGACACTCAACTAAAGCTATGCAACCATTACCTAAACATGATTTGAAAACTTAGAATAGTCCTGGTTCAATTCACTGGCATAAGATTTTTTACTAAAACTTCAATATTTCTAAGAATCCTCACTTTAAACTTAACTTAAACATAACACTAATGCAACCAAAAACACAAACACAAACCGAAATTGCAGAAACCCAATACCAGCACAAATCCCAACCTCCAAACCCAGTCCCAGAATCAAATCCAACTCTAACTTCAACCCAAACTGTCACACTAAACCTAACCCTAAAGCCAACCTTAACCCTAAACCTAACCCTAGCCCCAAACCTATCCTCAACCCTAACCCTAAACCTTATGCCAACCCCAACACCAGCCCTATAATCAATCATAAATTTTATATGAACTCTACACCCAACTGCAATCCTTAATCTAAGCCTAACCCAACCGTAATACTAATCTAAACCTGACCATAACCCTAAATTTAGCCCCAACACTACTGTAAATCCTAACCCTAACTTTAACCCCAACCCCAACCCCAACACTAAATCCAACCCTAAACTTTATACCAACCCTAAATCCAACTGCAACCCTAACCCTAACACTGAGCCTAACCTTAACATAATTTGTTTCAGAAACTGAGTAATGTACTCGGTCCACACAAGTCCATACATATTTTTAGTGTAAAACAGCATTATCCAACATATCTCACCTTATTCTAGTGGAAAAAAGTCTGTGAATGGGTTTTGAGAACTGAGTGGTACTCTGGCTCCAGTCATTTGGATGTATGTCTTGCTTGGAAATGAGCATTTTCACAGAAAACTCAACAATTGCTATGTAAATCAATTTCCTAATACTGTTTTGAAGTCTAAAGGACTTATTGAATCCATTCACTTCCATGCACTTTTTGGACTGAAAGTACTTTTTTCAGAGAACACTATCCTTAACCTAAATCTAACCTAAACCTAACACTAGCATTACCCTTAAACCTACAACAACCTCAACACCAACAATAAACACAAAACAACTCGAAGGTTGACATCAATCTTAATCCCTCCCTAAGCAGAATCCAAATGCTACCCCTAGCCTAAGCCTAACTCTAAACCACAACCAAACACTAATGCTACCCCAACATTAACCCTAAATCTAACCCTGAGCCTAAGACTAACATTAACATATTCTGTTTCAAAAACCGTGTAATAATAACATCTGCACACATTTCCAAGCATTTTTCATGGAAAACAGCATTGCAAAGTAATGTTTCCTAGTAATATATGAGAACAGTTTGTAAATGTGTTTTGAGAGCTCATTGATTTACCAGCTCCATTCACTTTCAAGCATTTTTGTCAGAGAGGAACAGCATTTATAAGGAGCAGTCAACTACAGCTATGCAACACATTACCTAAACCTGTTTTGAAAACTGAGAATGGTCCTGGTTCCATTCTCTGGCGAAAGATTTTTTACTAAAACTGTAATATTTCAGAAAATGCTCACTTTAACTTAACTTAAATATAACACTAAGGGGCAACCACAACCACAAACACAAACCGAAACCACCAAGAACCAATACCAGTACAAATCCAACCTCCAAACCAAGTCCCCAAATCACTCCAAGCCTAACATCAACACAAATCCCTGTGCAAAACCTAACCCTAAATATGACCCTAACCTAACCATAATCATAGCCCCAACCCTAAACTTAACCCTAACCTTAACCCTAACCCCAACACCAACACTGACCCTATAACCAACCGTAACCTTTATACAAAACCTACTCCCAGCTGCAGTCCTAAACCTAGCTCTAACCCCGATCCTAAAACGAACCCAAACCCTAACCCTAACCCAAAACATATCCCTAACACTGAGCCTAGTCTTAACATAATTTGTTTCAGAAACCGAGTAATATACTTGATCCATACATGTACATACATATTTTTAGAGCAAAACAGGATTGTCCAACATATCTCACCTTATTCTAGCTGCAAAAAGTCTATGAATGGGTTTTGAGACTGAGTGACATTCTGTCTCCATACATTTGCATGTATGTCTTGCATGAAAACTACCATTTTCAGAGAAAACTCAACAATTTCTATACAAATCCCTTACCTAATAGTGTTTTGAAGGTTAAGGGACTTATTGGACCCATTCGCTTCCATGCAGTTTTTGGACTGAAAGTACTTTCTTCAGAGAACACTATCCTTCACCTAAACTTAACACTAGCACTATCCCTAAACTGACAACAACCTCAACACCAACAACAAATACAAACCTACCCGAAGCTTCACTCAGATCTTAATCCCACCCTAAGCAGAATCCAAATCCTAACTTTAGCCTAAGCCTAACTCTAACCCACAACCAAACACTAATATACTATCCCAACATTAACCCTAAATCTAATCCTGAGCCTAACACTAACGTTAACGTAATCTGTTTCAAAAACCGTGTAGTAATAATATCTGCACACATTTCCAAGCATTTTTAATGGAAAACAGGAGTGCAAGTAATGTTTCCTAGTAAAACATGAGAACAGTTTGTAAATATGTTTTCAGAGCTCATTGACTTACCAGCTCCATTCACTTTCAAGCAAATTTGTCAGAGAAAAACAGCATTTCTGTGGTGCACTCAACTATAGCTATGCAAACCATTACCTAAACCTGTTTGGAAAACTTACAATGGTCCTGACTCCATTCGTTGGTGTAGGAATTTTTACTGAAACTGCAATATTTCAAATAGCCCTTACTTTAACTTAACTTAAATGTAACACTAATGCAACCACAAACACAAACACAAACTGAAACCCCAAAGAAACAATACCAGCACAAATCCCAATCTCCAAACCCAGTCCCAAAATCAACCCTAAATTTTATACCAATCCTACACCCAACTGCAACCCTAAACCTTACCTTAATACCAAATCTAACCTTAACCCTAACCCCAAACATAACCGTAGCCTCCACCCTACCACGAACTCTAAACTTTATACCAATACTATACCCAACTGCAGCCCTAAACCTAACCCTAAGCACAAGCCTATCCCTAAACCTAACCTTAACTCTAACCCTAAACCAAACCCTAAACCAAGCCCCAACCCTACTGCCAATCCTAACCCTATCCCCAAACCTAACACCAACCCTAACCCCAACCTTAAATTTTATACCAACCTACACCCAATCGCAACCCTAAACCTATCCTAGCTCCAACCCTAACCTTAGCCCTAACTCTAACCCTAACCCTACCCATAACACTGAACCTAGTCTTAATACAATATGTTTCAGAAACTGAGTAATGTACTTGGTCCACACACATCCATACATATTTTTAGCGTAAAACAGCATTGTCCAACATGTCTCACCTTCTTCTAGCTGAAAAAGTCTGTGAATGGGTTTTGAGAACTGAGTTACATTCTGGCTCCATTCATTTGGATGTATGTCTTGTGTGAAAAACAGCATTTTCACAGAAAACTCAAAAGTTGCTATGCAAGACCCTTACCTAATAGTGTTTTGAAGGCTAAGGGACTTATTGGATCCATTCACTTCCACGCACTTTTTGCATTGAATGTACTTCCTTCAGAAAACACTATCTTTACCTAAACCTAACCTAATCCAAACACTAGCATTACCCCTAAACCTACAACAATCTCAACACCAACAATGAACACAAACCTACTCGAAGCTTCACACCAATTTTCATCCCACCCTAAGAGAATCCAACACCTAACCCTAGGCTAAGCCGAATTATAACCCACAACCAAACACTAATGTATCCCAACACTTACCCTAAATCTATACCTGAGCCTAAAACTAACATTAACATAATCTGTTTCAAAACCTGAGTAATAATAATATCTGCACACATTTCCAAGGCTTTTAAATGGAAAACAGCATTGCAAAGCAACGTTTCCTAGTAAAATATGAGAACAGTTTGTAAATGTGTTTTGAGAGCTCATTGACTTACCAGCTCCATTCACTTTTAAGCAATTTTGTCAGGAAAAAACAGCATTTCTGGGGAGCACTCAACTACAGCTATGCAAACCATTACCTAAAGCTTTTCTGAAAACTTAGAATGGTCCTGGTTCCATTCACTTGTGTAAAAATTTTTACTTGAACTGCAATATTTCAGAGAACCCTCACTTTAAATTAACTTAAACATAATACTAACACAACCACAAACCGAAACCCCAAAGAACCAATACCAGCACAAATCCCAATCTCCAAACTCAGTCCCACATTCAACCAACCCTAAACCCAACCCTTCCACCAACCCTAAAACCAATCCTAAACTTTATACCAACCCTAAAACCAACTGCAACTCAAAACTAACCCTAAACCTAACCCTAACCCTAACACTCTCCTAACTCCAAACCTATACCTAGTCCCATCCCTACCACCAACCCTAACCCTAGCCCTTACCTCAAACCCAACACCAACCCTAACCCAAACCCTATACCCTATACCTACACCCAACCGCAGCCCTAAACCGAACCCTAAACCCAACCATAACCCTTATTCTTACTCTAACGGTATACCTCACACTAACTCTAACCCTAACCCTAACTCTAACACTGAGCCTAGCCTTAAACAAAATTTATTTCAGAAACTGAGTAGTGTACTTGGTCCACATACGTCCATGCATATTTACAGTGTAAAACTGCATTGTCCAATATATCTCACCTTATTCTAGCAGAAATAAAGTCTGTGAACGGGTTTTGAGAACAGAATGACATTCTGGCTCCATTCATTTGGATGTATGTCTGGTGTGAAAACTATTATTTTCACAGAAAATTTAACAATTGCTATGCAAATCCCTTCCCTAATACTGTTTTGAAGGCTAAGGGACTTCTTGGATCCATTCACATCCATGTGCTTTTTGGACTGAAAGTACTTTCTTCAGAACACTATCCTTAACCTAAACCTAACCTAAACTTAACACTAGCACTACCCCTAATCCTACATCAACCTCAAAACCAATAACAAACACAAACGTAACCGAAGTTTCACAACAATCTTAATCCCAGACTAAGCAAAATCCAAATCTTAACCTTAGCCTAAGCCGAACTCTAACCCGAGTAATAATAATATCTGAATACATTTCCAAGCATTTTTAATGGAAAACAGCATTGTGAAGTAATATTTGCTAGTAAAATATGAGACCAGTTTGTAAATGTGTTTTGACAGCTCATTGACTTACCAGCTTCATTCACTTTCAGGCCATTTTTTTTTGGCGAAAAACAACATTTCTGCAGAGCACTCAACTACAGTTTTGTGAACCATTACCTAAACCTGTTTTGAAAATTTAGAATTGTCCTGGTTCCATTACCTGGTGCATGATTTTTTTACACAAACTGTAATATTTCAGAAAACACTCACCTTAAACTTGACTTAGACCAAACACTAACGAAACCACAAATACAAACACAAACTGAAAACCCAAATTACCAAAACCAACACAATACCAATACCGCCAAATCCAGTTCCAAAATGAATCCCAAGCCTAACTTCAACCCAAACCCTCACCTAACCTTAACCCTACAGCAAACCATTTCCCTGACCTTAACCATTGCCCCAACCCTAACCCCTACCCTAACCCTAACCCCAACCCCAACACCAACACTAAACCCAACCCTAATCTTTTACCAAACCTACACCCAACTGCAACTCAAAGCATAACCCTAATCCCAACCCCAACTCTAACCCTAACACTAACCCAAGCCCCACCACTAACCCCGGCTCTATCCCTAACTCCAACCCCATCACCAACCCTATACCCGAGACTAATTTTTTTTTTAAATTTGCATATGGGCAGGAGGCACCAGGGATCGAACTCCAGACCTCCAGCATGGCAGGTCGGAGCTCTGCCTGCTGAGCCATGGCAGCCGCCCGAGACTAATTTTTATATGAGGGTTACACCCAACCTCAAACCTAAACGTAACCATAACCACAATCCTAACTCTAATACACACCTAACATCAACCCTAACCCTAACCCCAAACCCAACACCAACACTAACCCCCACCCTAACATTTATAACAACCCTACACCTAACTGCAACCCTAAACCTAACAATAGCCCCAACCCCAATCCTAACCCTAACCATACTCCCACTCCTAACCACAACCGTAATCCTAACACTAATCCTAACCCTGGCACCAACCCCAACACCAAACCTAAACCCAACCCTAAACTTTATACAAAACCTAAAACCAACCACAACTCTAAACCTAATTCTAACTCCAAACCTAACTCTTACCCTAAACCTAACCCTAACCCAAGCTCCAAATCTAATCCCAACCCTAACCCTAACCCCAACCCCAACACCATCCTTAAAACCCACCCTAACTTTTATACCAACCGTACACCCAACGACAACTTTAAACTAACCCTAACCCCAAACCCAATCTTAACCCTAACCCTAACCTTAACCCTAACCTTAACCCTAACCCTAACCCTAACCCCAACCCTAACACCGAGCACAGCCTTTACATAATTTGTTTCACAAACTGAATAATGTACCTGGTCTACACACGTCCATACATATTCTTAGTGTAAAACAGCATTGTCCAACAAATCTCACCTAATTCTAGCTGAGAAAAGTCTGTGAATGTGTTTTGAGAACTGAGTGATATACTTGTTCCATTCATTTCGATGTATATCTTGCATGAAAACTAGCATTTTCACAGAAAACTCAACAATTGCTATGCAAATCCCTTACCTCATACTGTTTTGAAAGCTGAGAGACTTAATGGATCCATTCACTTCCATGCACTTTTTGGACTGAAAATACTTTATTCAGAGAACACTATCCTTAACCTAAACCTAACCTAAACCTAACACTAACACTATCTCTAAAGCTACAGCAACCTCAAAATCAACAACAAATCCAAACTATCCTGAAGCTTCACACCAATCTTAATTCCACCCGAAGCAGAACCCAAACCCTAACCCTAGCCTAAGCCTAACTCAAAGCCACAACTTAACACTAATGCTATCCCTGCATTAACACTAAATATAACCCTGAGCCTACACTAATATTAACATAATTTGTTTCAAAAACTGAGTAATAATAATATTTCCACACATTTCCAATGCTTTTTTAATGGAATACAGCATTGTAAAGCCATGTTTCCAAGTAAAATATGAGAAGAGTTTGTAAATGTATTTTATGAACTCATGGACTTACCAGCTCCATTTGCTTTCAAGCTATTTTGTCCATGTAAAAGAGCATTTCTGCAGAGCACTCAACTACAGCTTTGTGAACCATTACCTAAATTTGTTTTGAAAACTTAGAATGGTCCTGGTTCCATTATCTGGTGTATGATTTTTTTACTAAAACTGCAATATTTCAGAGACCTTCACCTTAAACTTAACTTAGACATAATACTAACGCAACCACAAACATAAACACAAACTGAAACCCCAAAGAATCAATGCCAACAGAAATCCCAACGTCCAAACCCTGTTCCTAAATGAGCTCCAAGCCTAATTTCAACACAAACCATCACCCTAACCCTAACCCTAAACCTAACGATATCCCTATCACTAACCCTAGACCAATCCCTAACCTCAAACCAAAACCCAACCATAACCATAACCCAAACCCCAAACCTAAACCCAAACCCAATCTTTATACTGAACCTACACCTAACTGGAACCCTAACCTAACTCTAACCACAACACTAACACTAATCCTAACACTAACCCTAGCCCAACCACTAACCCCAACCCTAAACCCAACCCAAACAGCAGCATCAACCCTAAACGCGACCCTAACATTTATACCAACCCTATACCCAACTGCAACCCTAAACCTAACCCTAACCCCAACCCTAACCATAACCCTAAACCTAACTGTAACCCTAACACTGAGCCTAGCCTTAACATAATTTGTTTCAGAAGGTGAGTAATGTACTTGGACCTCAGTCGTCTATACATATTTTTAGAGTAAAACACCATTGTCCAACAAATCTCAAGTAATTCTAGCTGAAAAAAGTCTGTGAATGGATTTTGAGAACTGAGTGACATTCTGGCTCCATTCATTTGGATATATGTCTTACATGAAAACTAGTATTTTCACAGAAAACTCAAAAATTGCTGTGCAAATCCCTAACATGATACTGTTTTGAAAGCTAAGAGATTTAATGGATCCATTCACTTCCATGCACTTTTTTTGGACTGAAAGTACTTTCTTCAGAGAACACTATCCTTAACCTAAACATAACCTAAACCTAACACTAACACTACCCCTAAACCTACAACAACCTCAAAACCAACAACAAACCCAAACCAACCCAAAGCTTCACACAAATCCTAATCACACCCTAAGCATAAGCCAAATCCTAACCCTAGCCTAAGCTTAACTCAAAGCCACAACTTAACACTAATGCTTACATTAACACTAAACAAAACCCTGAGCCTAACACTAACATTAACATAATCTGTTTAAAAAACCGAGTAATAATAGTATCTCCACACATTTTCATTCATTTTCAGTGGAAAACAGCATTGCAAAATAATATTTCCTAGTAAAATATGAGAACAGTTTGGAAATGTGTTTTGAGAGTTAATTGTCTTACCAGCGCCATTCATTTTCAAGCCATTTTGTCGGTGAAAAACTGCATTTCTGCAGGGCACTCAACTACAGCAATGCAAACCATACCTAAATCTGTTTTGAAAACTTAGAATGGTCCTGGTTCCATTAACTACCAAAGGATTTTTTAGTAAAACTACAATATTTCAGAGAACCCACACCTTAAACTTAACTTAGACATAACACTAATGCAACCACAAACACAAACTGAAACAGCAAAGAACAAATACCAGCACAAATCCAAACCTCCAAACCCAGTTCCCAAATGAACCCCAAGACTAACTTCAACCCAAACACTCACCCTAACTCTAACCCTAAACCTAACCACATCCCAAACCCTAACCTTAGCTGCAACCCTTACCATAACCCTAACTCTAAACTTAACCGCAACCCCAACACCAAGCCTAAACCCAAACCTAACATTTATACCAAACCTACAGGCAACCGCAACTCTGAACCTCACCCTAACCCCAACTCTAACCCTAACCCTAATCCTGACAATAGCCCCAACCCTAATCACAACCCTAACAATAACACCAATGCCAACACAACCACTAAATCACACCCTAAACTTTATACAACCCTACACCCAACCGCAACCTTAAGCGTAACCTTAAATCAAACCCTAACTCTAACTCTAACCCTAACCCTAACCCCAACTGTAACACTGAGCCTAGACTGAACATAATTTGTTTCAGAAGCTGAGTAATGTACTTGGGCTACAAACGTCCATATATATTTCTAGCATAAAACAGCATTGTCCAACAACTCTCACCTATTTCTAGGTGAAAAAAGTCTGTGAATGGTTTGGAGAACGGAGTGACATACTGGCTCCATTCATGTTGATGTACGTCTTGTGTGAAAACTAGCATTCTCACAGAAAACTCAACAATTGCTATGCAAATCTCTTACCTAATACTGTTTTGAAAGCTAAGAGACTTAATGGATCCATTCACTTCCATGCACTTTTTGGACTGAAAGTACTTTCTTCAGAGAACACTATCCTTAACCTCAACCTAACATCAACCAAACAGTAACACTGCCCCTAAACTTACGACAACCTCGAAATGAACAACAAATGCAAACCAACCCGAAGCTTCGCACCAATCTTAATCTGACCCTAAGCATGACCAAAATCCTAATCATAGCCTAAGCCTAAATCTAGGTCACAATATAACACTAATGCAATTCCTGCATTAACACTAAACATAAACCTGAGCCCAACAGTAATATTAACAAAATCTGTTTAAAAAACCGAGTAATAGGAATATCCCCACACATTTCCGTGTGTTTTTAATAGAAAACAGCATTGCAAAGTAATGTTTCCTAGTAAAATATGAGAACAGTTTGCAAATGTGTTTTGAGAGCTCATTGACTTACCGTTCCATTCACTTTCAAGCCATTTTGTTGGTGAAAAACTGCATTTCTGCAGAGCACTCAACTACAGCTATTAGAATCATTACCTAAACCTGTTTTGAAAACATAGAATGGCCCTGGTTCCATTACCTGGCATAAGATTTTTACTAAATCTGCAATATTTCAAGAACCCTCACCTTAAACTTAACTTAGACATAACACTAACGCAACCACAAACAGAAAAACAAATCTAAAACCCAAAGAACCAATATCAGCACAAATCCCAACCTCCAAACCCAGTTCCAAAATGAAAACCAAGGCTAACTTCAACCCATACCCTCACCCTAACCATAACACCAAACCTAACCATATCCCTAAGTCTAACTCTAGCTCCAACCCTAAACCCAATCCTAACCCCAACCCTAACCTCAACCCCAATGCCAACTCTAAACCCAACCCTAACCTGTATATCACACCTACACCAAACCAGAACTCTAAAACCAACACTAACTCCAACACTAACTCTAACCCTAACCCTAACCCTAAAGCTAAACCCCACCCAAAATTTTACACCAATCCTACACCCAACCGCAACCTAGACTTAACCCTAACCCCAACCCCAACCCTAACCCTAACCCTAATCCTAGACCTAACCATAACCCTAACACTGAGCCTAGCCTTAACTTGATTTGTTTCAGACACTGAGCAATATACTTGGTCCACACACGTACATACATATTTTTAGTGTAAAACAGCACTGTCCAACAAATCTCCCCTAATTCTAGCTGAACAAAGTCTGTAAATGGGTTTTGAGAACTGAGTGACATACTGGCTCCATTCATTTCAATACATGTCATGCGTGAACACTAGCATTTTCACAGAAAACTCAACAATTGTGTTCTAGTTTGCTAGCTGCTGGAATGCAACACACCAGAGACGGATTGGCTTTTAATAAAAGGGGATTTATTTTGTTGGTTCTTCAGAGGAAAGGCAGCTAACTTTTCACTGAGGTTCTTTCTTACGTGGAAGGCACAGGATGGTCTCTGCTGGTCTTCTCTCCAGGCCCCTGGGTTCCAACAACTTTCCCCGGGGTGACTTCTTTCTGCATCTCCAAAGGCCTGGGCTGAGCTGCAAGTGCTGAGATGAGGAATGCCAAGCTGCTTAGGCTGTGCTACGTTGCGTTCTCTCATTTAAGCACCAGC
>PVIY010042344.1:0-21135 GCA_004026745.1 Myrmecophaga tridactyla
AGGAGCACGCAGTCACTCCATTCCAGGAGCACTCAGCAGCCCCTATCCCGGGAGCACACAGAGGTACCCCACATTGTAGGAACATGCAGAGGCCCCCCCATCCCAGGAGCACGCAGTTACCCCATTCCAGGAGCACTCAGAGGCCCCTATCCTGGGAGCACCCAGAGGAAGGGTCCACATCTCAGGCCAGGGGGACCCGGGGATCTGCCGACACCCACTAAGTGGGGCCATGGCCCCCGTGGCCCCCTCACCCACCACAGCCTCCACAGGCCCTGCGGCAGCAGAGGTGGTGGAAAGCAGGCCCTGGCCTCCTACGGCCCCCCTCAAAATCTTCCTACCTCCTTCCGGGCGCCTGTTCCCAAACCCAGTCCCCAGTGACTGCACTTTGCACAGGCACTCCCCAGGCTGGGAGACGCGGCCCCGCAGTGCAGGGAGCCAAGGGCAGCGGGAGGTGGACCCCCCCACCAGCTGCAAAGCGCATGGCAGCGGCCTCTGTCTCGCCCGCTCACAGCGCCTGGGCCCCGCAGCACAGGGCCAGCTGCCCACGGCCACTTTCCTTCCCCTGGGGAGATTTATCAGATTTAAAACAGCAGCCATAAAATCACTACGTATAGAGCTATCACGTTGTATGGTTTGAGAAATCAAATGTGGCCAAAAGTCCCATAGAATTGGAGAAGCCGATACCTCTAAGGTCTCACTGAAACATACCCAGTTGGGTCAGGAGGAGCCACAAGGGGGGTAATGACCACTTCCAATCCCCCCAGGCCTCCTCTCAGCTGACTGTCCACACTGCACAGCTGGGATGTAAACTAGAAGAGGGTGATGAGCTCCAGGCTGGATTCTTCCAGAAGCCAAAGGGAGTCACAGAGCAGCCCCTCCAGCACTTGGCTGCGAGGACTCCAGGGACAACCGGGCTGTTGTTTCATCTTTACCCTCTATGCTGACTTAAAGAAAACACGTTGAAAAAAGAGGCTTCACTGACAGAGCGTCTTAAAACGCTGTGCACAGAAACCGAGTCTGCTCATTACTGATTCTAAGCACACGACGCTGGCCCGTCCCACTAGACACACATCCTGCTCCCAGACACCCCTTCCGGCAGCCTGCCGTGCTACCCTGCCCCCTCGCATCCCAACTTGGTGACTGTCGGGGTCTAGGGGTTCGAGCAGGCGAGGCTGGTCTGCTCCTGCCACGACACAGCTCTGTGCATCTGAGAGCCGATCGTAAAGCTGCACTGCTTCCAGGGGCTAAGGTCTACCAGACAGGTAAACCAGCACAGGGCACACGGGTGAAGCACACATGAGCCAAACGGGACAAGCAACAAGCCAAGGACACACGGAGGGTCACAGCCAGACCTTCTGCTCTCTGCTACTTCCTAAGACCACAGAGAAGTTTTTAGGCTTTTCTGACCCAGGATGGCCTTGAAAGGAGGCCCTTTCCTGTGCTAGCCGGAACCCACCAACCCGAGAATCCCAGTGAGCCCAGAAGGAAGGTGAGAGCCTTGTCACCTGGTCACGCAGACCATGGGGCCAATTTAACACCTCAGCATCACGTGCACAGTTCAAGAGAGCAGTTCATGGAAAGCCGGAGCTTCTGGGCCGGCCCCAAGTGCCACCCAGTGAGCTGAGAGACATTGGGCCTGCTGGCCCCTGCGGTCAGATGGCCCTAAAATGCGGAGGGGTGGCGGGGGCAGGACCGCTGGAGGACTTGGTGCTGCGGTCCATATTTCTATCGGAACCCTGATCTACTTTAAAAACAAATACCAAGGCTATCTTCACTTCATATACACTTTTCCCTCCATCTCCTGAACGCTGAGGTGTTTGCGCATGAAAATGAGGTGTAGGAAAGAATCAGGTCGGACTACGAGAGAAATTATTTGCAAACCAAGTAATAACTTCATTTGCAATGAAAAGTCTTATGCTGAGAGCACAGGTCATGTATTTCCTCTGCAAACGTCATCTTCAGAATTCAGCACTAAAGCAGAAAAGGAGAGACATTCTACTTTAGAACAAACTTGAGAATCTTTTGCCTAAATCGCAATTAACGTGAAACTCAATAATGATGATATTATAATAGTAATTAAAGTCTAATATTTGCTATTATTATATGGCCAGGTACCGTATATGCCAGGCACCCAAATCTCCCATTTGTCTGGATTCTTCAGCTATATTACACACGTGCATTTTAAAAAGATCGTGGGAAAAGTTACAGTGATGGTATCATCCCTCCCTAAAAAGAGAGCGGGCAGAAGGAAGGCTTCGGGACGAGGAAGCTGCTGAGCTATGGGGCTGGCAGGATGGGCGGGAGCAAAGGAAAACACAGAAGTGAGCTCTGGCTGTGTACTTTCTGGACTCTGGCCACTCACGAAGGCCCCAGCTCAGTGCTGTCAACCTTGGCCAAGAAAATGCTTTCAGGCACTGTGAGGCGGGGTGGGAGGTGCAGGAAGGCGCCCGCCTGCCGCCACCCCCAAGCCCTGCCGACCGGAAGGCGTGCAGCAGGCTGTTCCTCTCCACCGAGAGCATGAGCGCGTGGGCAGGAGCTGTGCAGGCTCAGCATGTGGAGAACTCCTACCCCCATCCCACAGACAGTGTCCCCTGAAGACACGGAAACCACCCTCCAGACAGCAGTAAAGCACAAGAGGGAGCTGCAGCAGAGGATGGCAGCTCAGGGCCCAGTTGGGGTGATCCGTGCCATCACCATTGCAGAGTCCGTTTCAGGAAACCTGCAGCTAATCAACAATGTCAGCCAGGCGCAGGACAGGGAGAGCCACGGCGTCCACAGGGAGACGGAAGCCTCCTGGCCGTGGAGGGCCTGCAGGGACGAGCCTGACGCTGCACCACCCATGAGGCTGGGCAGGTGACCGGGCAGCCTCTGCCCCGATGACGTGCCCCGCCCGGTGGAAGCAATCTGTGGTGTCTGAGCAGAGAGGGGTGCAGCTAAAAACCGCAAGGCTGACCCAGCTCCTCAGGAGCCGTCTGGGAAGGGCTCGAACTGGGCCTGTCACCGGCAGTGGGCAGGGGCATAGAACAGCCCCGGAAGGTCACAGCCCAGCTGCCCAGCCACTGCTGAAGCCGGCAGCGAGCGACACCCTCACGGGGACATCTAGGACTCACATCCCTCCGTGAGCTGGAGCGGATCTGAGCTCAGGGCCACAACGGCTTTTCCAGCTCAGTTTCTAGTCTTAAATGATTGTAGGTAAAAATCAATGCTGTGTTTGGCAGAAGAATTGACAACAATCTTTGATTCAGATGGAATAAATCTTTATTCAGATGGCGTTCATTAAATGTTCCTAAACAAATTTGACCTATCTTACCCCAATTACAGAAAAAGTGGAACAAAAAAAAGAGAGTAAACCACAAAATATAACGTTTTGTGTGCATTCTGTAACAAACCATTTCTTTCCAACGTTTAACCTTACAATACTACTAGTGACAGCCAGCATTCTAATAGGCTTAATTATGGCCTTAATCAATAACGAAATAAAACATCACCTTAAGGCCCCAGTCAATATCGGGGCCCCCTGAGGCTTTTAAATCATCCCTTCCGCAGTGAGCTGATGTGGCAGTTCGGTGGACACGCGGCCCCTATTTGCCGACACCTCCTCCTCTCCACGCAGGGCCTCCGACTGAATCACACACCGAGTCAGAGCTCCTCTCCTGATTGGAAGTATTTTAATTCACACATACCCAGCGTGCACACTTGTAAGTTAAAAGGATAGGAAAGAGAGAATGATTATGGAATGACTCTACAGTACCTTTGATTATTCTTAATTTTTGCCTATCTAGTTTATTTCACAAGGAGGTCAGCTTTTTGCCCCTATTTGGACCACGTCGCCTCCTATATCCAGAAGGGACACCGTATGCTGTTTTATCTAATGCGCACTTTGAAAAATGTGTCTGTTTTTATATGCACATATAATCCAAATGTCAAATATATATTGGCTTAGATGGGAAAAAAACAGTTTAAAAAGCTGGAAAAAGAGAATTTATCACGTTCAAGTCCTTAAAATATATGTTATGTCTTTTATCCGTGTTTCACTTACAGGAGAATAAAGGTAATTTCTGTGCACTCTGAGATAACTATAATCTCAAATTCATTTGGCTATATATCAGCAAAGATTTTTTCCAAATAAACTGGAAAGTATAAAAATACAATTGAGATATTTAAAAAAAGGGAGAGGGACTCGTAAACACCAACCCCAGCTACGCCCCAGCCAGGAGCAGGACCCCGGGGTGGAAACGCCCACTGCCCAGCATGGGTCTGGGCTGGGCAAACGGCTTCTGCTGCAGCGGCCTCGGCCCAGCGCCGCGCGGTGACCGTCCTCACCTGGGGCGCCGGGCCAGGCACAGGCCGAGGCTGGGCGGAGACACCAACCGCCGCCACCAGGGGCAAGCGAAGAGGAGCGCAGCGGCCAGCACGTGCGGCCCCTCGCTGCCCTCGGCTCCGGGGACCTGGCCCCCGCCGCCCCGCCCTGGGGAAGCAATCACGGTCGGCTGAGATTGAGAAACGATCTCCAGGGGCAGGAAGCAGCCGCGGGGCCAGCAGGCCTGCGTGCGCTCGCACCCAGGAAGGCCCTGTGCTCCGTGCTCCAGTGTCCTCGAGACGGGACTCCGCACCCCGAGACAGGGACCAGCCCCGGCCAGTTAGTCCGCACAGATAAAGCATCGCCAACAAACCAGAACCCAGCCGTGCTGCGGGAGAGAGGCCTCTCTGACTGCACTGGCAGAGGCAGTGGCTCTCCCGAAGCAAGAGCTGCACCAGGTTTCACTTTGGGCCGGAGCAGTGAAAATGACTTACCACGCCCTCCTCCCTGCTGGCCTGACCAAAAGCAGTAACTAAGCAGGTCTTGCTGCCTGGTTCTTTCCCAATCTCTGCCACAGCAAAAGGCAGGCAACGGAAGGGGTCTTCCAAGGGGGCTCTGGCCATGGTGGCAAGAGCCTGAGACCTGTGAGTCCAAAGCAGCAGCACCCCTACGCCAACATGACCCCAACCTTAAACGAACGGCATGGACTCAGAGTCCGTGCTATGGGAAGAGCAAGGGGGGATCAGTGCAGGCGGGGATTTCGTGGAGAGGCTAGGCGAAGACGCACTGAATGACCCTGGAGCGCCACAAGCAAGAGATCACAGCAATTTCTGCCGGGAAAAGCACACAGAGGGGCCAGGCTCCTAAGGGGCTGTTCTAGTTTGCTGGCTGCCAGGATGCAATACACCAGAAACGGAATGGCTTTTAAAAAGGGGAATTTAATAAGTTGCTGGTTTACAGTTCTAAGGCTGAGAAAATGTCTCAATTACAACAAATCTATAGAAATGTCCAATCAAAGGCATCCAGGGAAAGATACCTTGGTTCAAAAAGGCCGATGAAGTTCAGGGTCTCTCTCTCAAGTGAGAAGGCACATGGTGAACAGTCAGGGCTTCTCTCTCAGCTGGAAGGGCCCATGGTGAACATGGCGTCATCTGCTAGCTTTGTCTCCTGGCTTCCGGCTTCATGAAGCTCCCCGGGAGGCGTTTTCCTTCTTCATCTCCAAAGGTCGCTGGCTCGTGGACTCTCTGCTTTGTGGGGCTGCCGCATTCTCTGCTCTCTCTGAATCTCTTTCATTCCCCAAAATGTTCCCTCTTTTATAGGACTCCAGAAACTTATCAAGACCCTCCCAAATGGGTGGAGACATGTCATCACCTAATCCAGCTTAACAACCACTCTTGATTAAATCACATCTCCAGGGAGATGATCTGATTACAGTTTCAAACATACAGTATTGAATAGAGATTATTCTGCCTTTATGAAATGGGCTTTTGATTAAAACATGGCTTTTCTAGGGGACATACATCATTTCAAACCAGCACAGGGGCCAAAGATGATGGGCTGCCCATCCAATACCCAGCGAAGATTACATTTCCAAGTTTATCTGCAGTTCGGTATGACCTGATGGATAGGACCTGCAGAAAAGTCCATTAAGAGGGGACAAATATCATGCCTTCCTCCCACTTCTTGCCAGGAATGGAAACGTAATGACCTGAGCTCCAGCAACCATCTTGCACAGTGAGGTTGCCGTGCAAATGGAAGCCTCCTGCCAAGGACAGTGGCACAGAACACAGAAGCGGCCTGGACAGCTGCTGAGGAGGGAGTTGTGGCCTAGCCTGCAGTCTATGAGAGGCAGGAGAGCCACATTAAACACACACAACACCACCACAAACCACCTATCCTTTACACACTCACACGAAACAAAACTGCTTGACTTCAGATAGTAAAATGAATCAGAGCTCTGTGCTGAAGCAAAAACAAAATACAGGCTGTATGCCGCATCACACCTCAAAGGGCGGGCCACGTTTCAAACACTGCAGCAGCACGCCAGCAGGCAAGGCGATGAGAGCTCTACTGTAACATCTGTCACTCACTCACATGAATTAAGAACCCAGAACACCAGATATCCTTGAAAAATTAAGAAGCAGAAAGCACAAGGTCACCTGAGTTTCTTAAAAATTAATGGTGGGCGGGCCACAGTGGCTCAGCAGGCAGAGTCCTCACCTGCCACGCTGGAGACCCGGGTTCGATTCCCGGTGCCTGCCCATGCAAAACAAAACAAAAAAAGGGTAATTACTTTAAACAATATCTGCCCAGAAGAGAGAAGAGTTGAAATGGAATGCTTCCTGCCTTCCTGCAAACACTCTCTGATTTTCCTGTCCCCAAGGTAATTCTGCCTTGGCAACAAGGAAAATCATGTTTTCAAGGAGAATCAGCCAGTTTACAGAAACCCAGGAGGGTCGTGCAGACCTGACAAGCCACAAGGGATTTGCAGATTTATTTTCAGGTAGCTCCTCACTAATCATGATTCTTCAAAGATGGACCTTGAAAGAAAAATGCAAATTAAATAATCTCTGAACACACCAAACAAACAAACAAAAAACCCCAGCTTTAGGGAGACAAATTGAGCCACTGTTTTCAGGCAATATTTACCAACAAAATCATTTGCTAAATTTGTTGCTTTGGAGCAGAGCAGGAATATCCTCTGGATGAAAGCCACAGGGCGGGGCCGGCAGCGGTGGTTTCCCGGGCAGGCCGTGCGCGGTGCCTGCCAGCGACACCCTCGAGCGACCTGAACACATGCTGCGCCAGGCACTGAGCGAGACGCTGTTCCAGCACCCTCCCAGAGCCGTCCCAGCACCCTCCCAGAGCCGTCCCGGCACCCTCCCAGCACCGAACCGGCACCCTCCCAGCGCCGTCCCGGCACCCTCCCAGCACAGTCCCGGCACCCTCCCAGAGCCGTCCCGGCACCCTCCCAGCACCGTCCCGGCACCCTCCCAGCACCGAACCGGCACCCTCCCAGCGCCGTCCCGGCACCCTCCCAGCACAGTCCCGGCACCCTCCCAGAGCCGTCCCGGCACCCTCCCAGCACAGTCCCGGCACCCTCCCAGCACTGTCCCGGCACCCTCCCAGCACAGTCCCGGCACTCTCCCAGCACTGTCCAAGGCAGATGCCCTCCCCATCTTGGGCAGATGCCCAACCCCAGATCCCAGCTGTTATGGAAGAGGTTTTGGTTTGGGGCATGCGGTCAAAGAGCAGGGAAGTTGGGATGCTGGCCCCAAGCCGCTGCTGCCCAACTCTCCAGGTCAGAGGTCCCGGGCACCTTGACCCCTGGGAGCTGTGCACACAAGTCTGCAGGCTTTGGCCCATGACCTCCTGCTCCAGCCTCCCACTGACTGGGCGGTGGGGCTGGGACTCACCTAGAGGCGGAAGAAACCAGAGGGCGGCTCCTGGACCCCAGAGAAGATGTGGGAGGTGAGAAACAAGCAGGCCCTGGGGCGATGAGCCTGAGAACGAGGGTCCCCGAGGGGCGCCGCCCTTCCCCAGGCCTGCAGTGTGGAGCCGAGCCCACTCACTCCCTGGAGCACGGGTGAGTCACCACGACTCGTGCTTCTGACCCTCCCAGCACCGGACGCCGGTGGCGAATGGCCACGGCTCATGCCTGTGCAGAGCTGACCCCTCTGCCCGCAGCGCCAGGTGGCCTCGTCCATGGGGGCCTCATCACAGTGCCCGCCACAGGGAGGACGCTCGGCACACAAGGGCCCTTTCCCGGCTAAGGGCTACGGCCAGTGTCCCTAAGAGGCCGAAATGGGAATTCAGGCAGAGGCGCGGTGGGAGGGGCCCTCCTGGCTGTCACCACGCGCACGCGCCCTGTGGAGGCCCGAGGCCAGCCCGTCCCCGCAGCCCAGGCCAGGCCGTGGCGGGGCGCCCTCCCCCGGGGGCAGCAGGATAACCGCGTGTGTGCGCGTGTGTGTTCTACTCAGTTTGCATCTGTGCCCTGATTTCCCAACGCGCTGGCACTAAACCCGTGGGCAAGCACCCATCAGGGCTGCCACATGGGCCACCACAGCGGTGGGCGCCCTGCCCACCTGGGCCACCGCCCTGGCTGGCCCACAGTGACCGAGGGTGAGTGTGGAGCAACTCTGTCTTCTCTAAGGCCCAAGCGACACTTAAATACCGCCCCCAACGCCCCCCAAACTTGCAGACCGCACCACGGCATCCACGCCGAAGCGCGGCTCTGTGGGTGCCCAACACTGAGCTCCAGCCCTGTCCGCCCGGGGGCCAAGGCCACCCCCTCCCCGGCTGGCCGGGGCTCCTGATACAGCCACAGAATGAGGAACATGGCTGTTTACACATCACACGTGACGCTGCATCCACAGGCGTTATGAAACACGACAGGTGCATTTAAAAGGCGGTTACAGGTGCACAAATAAGTTGAGATGCTTCCCTCCTGCACCCCAGCCCATCGCTCCCCAACCACCCTCTGCGTGATGGAGGAGCCCCCTCCCCAGGTAGCAGGACAGACTTCCGGAAGCCCAGGTCAGCTTGTGCCATATCCCCCCCCCCCACCCCTTTGGAGGGAAACCATCAGTACTCCCCCAAACCCCAGTTTCCCAGCCTCACTCCACCCCCCCGGGCTCCTCACCTGGCCACCCTGCCCCGGCGGGCAGCGGGCTGTGCCCTGTGGATGCTCTCGCCCTTCTTGGCCCGGGCCCTGCTCAGCCTGTCCCTGGCTGGGAAAGGCAGCTCTGACCGCTCCACCAACCTGGACCTTCTCCCACCTGGAAGGACAAGGTGTGGCCCCCTCTGCCCATAAGCGGTGTTGGAGAAGGGCTGTTAAAGCACAGATGTAAACGAAACCCGAAGACGTAAGCATCACACCCCAGGTGTCCAGGTCTCAACCCTCGTCACACCAAGACCAGGGACATGCTGACATGGAACAAGACAGGACGGCCAGCAGACACCACGGCGGGAGGCCACAGTTGTCAGACTGACAGGCAAGGGCTTACAGCAGCTCAGTCGATGCTTCAACAACCTGCCACGGACACGCATGAAGCAAAGAAACATAAAATTACAGAGACAAACAAATGGAAATTATAGAACCAAAAAGATCTGAGAGCCAAAATAAAAATCTCAGTGGATGGGCCTAAGCAGGAGGGAAAAAACAGAAGAAAGAATCTGCACACTGGAAGCTAGATCAACAAAAAAAATTACCCATTCTGAACAAGAGCAATAAAACAGACCGAAAACAAATTTTAGAGTCTCAGGGACATGTGGAACGACAATAAACGATCTAACATAACACATGTGTCACTGGAATTCCCAAAGATAAGCAGAAAGTGGGGTGGGGGTGAGTGGGAATGTATTCAAAGAAATGATAGTTGAAAACTTCCTAAATCTGGCATAAACAAACATACAAAAAACCTTACAGAGTCAAGCTGAGTGAATCCCAAACAGAATAAAACCAAAGAAATCTATGCCAAGACATGTCATAGACAAATTTCTGAAATTAAAGACCTTTCAGAAAAATCTTTAAAGTAGCCAGAGAGAAACAAATGTATTACCTATAAGTAAAAAGCAATTTGAATGACAAGGGTTTTATCATAAAAATCACAGAAACCAGAAGGAAGGGGAAAAACATTTTTCAAATACGGAAACAAAAGAAGTGTCAACTCAGAATTCTAAACCCAGCAAAAATATCCTTCAGGAATGTAGGGGAATTCAAGACATTCTCAGATGGAAGGAACACCAGCAGACCTACCCTACAAGAATGGCTAAAGAAATGTTTCTAAACAGAGGAAATGTTAAAAGAAGGAATTTCAGAACATCGGAAAAGAACAAAGGAAGAACAAAAATTTGGGCAAATATAATAGACTTCCTTTCTCCTCTTGAGTTTCCTGAATTATATTTATTAGTGGAAGTGAAAATTCTAACACCATCTAATGCGGTTGTTAAGGTAAGTGGAGAAAATATTTAATACAACTATATTATAGATGGGGGGAGGATAAAACAGATGTGAAGGGAGATAGGTTTCTACACTTATTTTGAACTCTGATACAAATTATGAGTAATGTAAAACCTAGAACAGCCACTCAACCACTAAAAAAGCTATACAAAGAGATACACTTGAAGATACTATAGACATATCAAAATGTAATTCTAAAAAATGTTAAGTAATCCACAGGAAGATAGACACAGAGTAACAAAAAACAGAAGACAAAAAGTAAAATGGCAGACTTAAGCCTTAGCATATCAATACGTATAATAAATGTAAATGGTCTAAATACACCAAATAAACACAGAGATTGGCAGAGTGGATAAAAATAAAACCCAACTAATATACAATGTTTTAGTGTCCATGGCTGCTCAAGCAAATGCCATGAAATGGGTTGGGTTCAACAATGGGGACTTATCAGCTCATGGTTTTGAGACTAAAAGAAAGCCGAAATCAAGGCCTCACCGAGGCACTGCTTTCTTCCCGAAGGCTGGTGCTCTGGGGCTGTCTTCCAGCGGTCCTTGTCCACTGGCTCCTCTGTCATGCAATGCACATGGCAGCCTCTCCTGGCACCTCTGTTCTCTTCTGGGTTCCGCTGGGTCTCAGTGTCTTGCTTCCTGTGGCTTTCTGTCTATCTGCATGAGTTTCATTCTGCTTAAAAAGGACTCCGGTCACAGGACTAACCTGTGAGGTGGGGCCACACCTTAACTGAAGTAACCTGATCAAAAGGTCTTACTTACAACGGGTCCACACCCACAGGAAGGGATTAAGTTTAAGAATGTGTTTTTCTGGGGGTTCACACAGCTCCAAACCACCACAGGCTGGTCACATGAAATTCACTTTGAAATAAAACATAATGATAAAAGGATCAATCTACTAAGAAAACATAACAATCCTAAACGTATATATACCGAACAAGAGAGCTGCAAAGTATTCAAGTAAAAACTGATAGAACCGAAAGAAGAAACAGAGAAGCCCACAATTATGGTTGAAGACCCCAACCCCTTTCTCTCAACAACTGACTGAAAAAGTAGAGGGACAAGCAACAAGGACACAAAAGACCTCAACAACACTATCACCCAACAGAATCCGGTGAGCATTTACAGAACACTCCACCCAGCTACAGCAGAATATACCTTCCTCTCAAGCTCAAATGGGCCATATCCAAGATGGACCATGCCCTGGGCCATAAGACACACCTCGAAAATAAAAAAGTTTCTTTTTTCATTCCTAGATTATATACCATCTCAGTCTTTACCGTCCATCTTTCCTTCTGGTTTCATGTGTGCCCCCAGCCCTCCTCCCTCTATCGTTCTCACATTCAGTTTCATTCAGTGTACTTATATTATTGTGCTGCACTCAGGTAGTATTGTGCTATCCATTTCTGAATTTTTGCAATCAGTCCTGTTGCAAAATCTGTATCCCTTCAGCTCCAATTACCTAATCTCTACCCTATTTCTATCTCCTGATAACCTCTGTTCTTAAATGAAATTCTCTAAGTTCACTCAAAAAATTTAAAGAATTGAAATCAGACAGATTTTTATGTTTGCAATGCAAGGGGCTCAGATGAGAAATCAATGACATAAAGTTAACAGGAAAATCTCCAAACACTTGGAAACTAAACAATACATATAAATAATCTATGGCCAAAGGGGAAGTGTTAAGGGAAATAAAAAGATACATTGGACTGAATGGAAATGAAAATACAATGTATCAAAATCTGCAGGTAAAGCAGTGCTTAGAGGGTAACTTGCAGCATCCAAGAAGTTTCTTCTTGAAAAGAGGAAGCTTCTCAAATCAATAATCTAAGCTCCAACATCAATAAACTAGAAAAAGAAAAGCAAAATAAATGCAAAGCAAGCTGAAGGAAGGAAACAGATGAGCAAAAAAATCACTGAAATAGAAAACAGAAAAACAATAGAGAGAAATAGTGAAACAAAAAGCTGGTTCTTTTACACTATCAATAACACTGATAAACCTCCAGCCTGACTGACAAAGAATAAAAAGAAAAGGCACTGGTTACTAAATCAGGAGTGAAATGGGATAGATCACTACCCATCCTGCAGACAAACAAAAGATAGTAAGGAAATACCACAAACCACCCTAAGGATATGTCCTTGATAACTTACACGAAATGGAGCAATATTTCAAAAAGTAAAAACTGCCACAATTTACCTAATATGAAATAAACAATTTGAATACCCCTATAACTATTAAGGAAATTCAATTTGTAAAAAAAAAAAACTTGCTGAAAAAGAAATCTCCAGGTCCAGATGGTTTTATTAGGGAACTCTAGCAAACTTTAAGAATTAATAGCTACTTTACACATGCTCCTTCAGTACAAAGAAGAGGAAACACTTCCCAACTCACCTTAAGAGGCCAGCATTACCATTACCTTACACCCAAATCACACAAAGACAGTACAAAAGAAGAAACCAAAGAACAATGTTCTGCATGAATATAAATTAAAAATTCTTAAAATACTGGCAAACAGAATTCAACAAGAATAAAAATAATTATACAACGTGACCAAGTGATGCAAAGCTGGGTCAATATTTGAAAATCAATGTAATCTACCATATTAACAGGCCAAAGAAGAAAAACCACATGCTCATATCAATTGATGCAGAAAAAACATATGACGAAGCTCAATACCTATTCAAGATAAAAGCTGCTTAATGGTGAAAGACTGAACACTTTGCCCCAAAGATCAGGAAAAGGCAAGGAGTCCGCTGTAGCCACTGATACTCAACACAGATCTGCAAGTTCCAGCTAACATGATGAGGCAAGAATTGGGAATAAATAGCATATTAATCAGAAAGGAAGAAACAAAATTACTCTTCTTTGCAGATAACACGATAATCTGTATAGAACATTCAAAGGAATTTAACACAAAACAAAGCAACAAAATAAAAACAACACTCTTAGAAATAATACGTAATTTTGAGTTTAGCAAAGGTACAAGATGCAGTTATCAACTAAAAAATTAACTGGATTTCTATATACTAAAATGAACATGTGGAGACTGAAGTCTAAAAAAAAATATCCTTTACAATCACACACAAAAACTGAAATGCTTAGGGGCAATACTAACAAAATAGGTAGAAGATTTATTTGCTGAAAACTACAGAAGGCTAATGAAAGAAATCAAAGAGAATCTAAATAAGTGGAGAGATGTACTCCATTAGATTTAAACATCTCAACCTAGTAAAAATGTCAATTCTCCCCACATTGATATATAGGTTCAGTTATATTAATTTTACATCAAATTGATACAAAAAAACCCAGAAAGATTTTTTTTTTGTATATATGAACAAGATGATTTAAAAATAATGGGAAGGCAAAGGAACTAGAATAGCTAAAACAAGTCAGAACAAGAATAAAGTAGGAGTCATCAGTCTACAAGACATCAAACCTTACTACACAGCTATGAAGTTGAGACTGTGCGGTGCTGGTGGAGAGACAGACCCTCAGGTCAAAGGCACAGAATAAACGTCCCAGAAACAGCCCTAACCCGTGTGGCCAACTGCCTTTCACAAAAGTGCAGATGAGATCAGTGGAGGAAGCAGAGACTTTTCAATGCATGGGGCTGGGCCAACTGGACACTCACAGGTAGGAGAAAAGCCTTGAGACCTAGTGGCGAAGAGCTGGTGAAGAGTTCTTACATGTGACACCCAAAACAGAATCCATATAAAGAAAGAAAGTCAATAAACTGTACTTCATCAATACTGAAAAGCTTTTCTCTGCAAAGGAGCCCATTAAAAAGATGAAAAGACAAGCCACGTGCTGGGGGAAAAGGGTTGCAAGCCACAGTGCAATTAGAAAAGTAGGCAGAAGACATGAAGAGACAATTAACCGAAGAGAACATATAAATGCAAATAAGTACATTAATAAAAAGCGTTCAACCTCAGGGGCCATCAGGGAAATGCCAACCAAGATCACCATGAGCTATATCAGTCCACACCTTATCGGAACCGCTAAAAGAAAAAACAGTGACAATACCAAATGCTGGCAAGGACACGGAGAAACTGGATCCCTCATGCATTGCTGGGAGGTATGGAAAATGGGGCAGCGACTTTGGAAAATAGTTTGGCAGGTTCTTGACAAAGTAAACGTACAGCTACCATAGGACCGAGTAACTGTACCCACAGAGAAATGAAATCTATGTCCGCACCACAACCTGCAAACAAGCATTCACAGCAGCTTCAGCTGTAACAGCCAAATGCTGGAAACAACCTGAAGGCCCCTGGGGAGGGGAAGGGGTCAAGGAACTGCGGCATTCCCGGACTGCAGGACATCTCTCAGTAAGAAAGCTTAACAAAAGATTGGTACATGCAACAACTGAGATGGGTCTCAGGCATGGCGCTGGGTAGAAGAAGCCAAACTTGAGAGGTCATATGCGGTATGATGCCATTTAGTTTCCCAAAATGACAGTATTATAGATCTAGATGGAGTGCAAGTGGGTGGTAGGAGGGAGGGCCTGTGGTGACGGGATGGTTCTGTACCTTGAGTGTGCTGGCGTCCCGTGAATCTACACACTCGATAACACAGACCAGAATTACACACTCATGCACACGTGCGCGTGTGCACACACACACACACATACACCGTCCCACGTCCATTCCCTAGATTGGATATTGTGCTATAATTACAGAAGATATATTCATTGGGGGAAACTGAGTAAGGGGTACAGGGGACCTCTCTGAAATATAGAGAGGTCTATCTCTCTTCCTATGAACCTAAAATTATTTTCAAAATCAAGAGTGTGTGTGTGCTACAAAAAGGAACAATGTCATGAGGCACGCAACGATGTGAATGAACACGTGGGACATTTGGTGAGATAAAATAAGCCAGAAACAAAAAAAACAACAATGGTACGGTCACCTTTAGAAAATGCTTGTAAGAAAACAGGGGCCTAGATTGTAAGCTTTTAGAGCAGACACATTAAGTCCGGAGTGGTGATTATTATTTCTGGATTCTGAGAGGTTGTTTTATATATATAATCTGATATTCGGAGATAAGAACGAAGCCAAACAGGTTGGGGGTTAAAGTAATTCAGAACATAGGGGTAAGGAAGACAGTGTCTATATTTTAGAACCACACATACTCTTTGAGACCAACGGAAGAAAGGTTTATTTGATCTGGAACTGAAATTTTCTGTAGTACATAATCTAATTCAACCTATCTGTATAGCTCATTTGACCAACTGAAACACAGGAAGCACAGAATAAGAAAGAGGTCCTTTAATCCTGTATAGATTATTGTAATACCTGGAAACATCCTAAAGTATGTTAACCAGATAATCAAGAAGTATTGGCAAAGTCCCCTGAGGGATGGGAGAAAGACTATGGAACTATTAAACCTTACCATCAGGGAATCCCCTGATACTGTGCCAAACTTTAGGGACACCCAAATCAATAGGCCATGCCCTGATCATGAGGCTTACTTGTGTGAAGCTCATGTAGGTAGTGGAGAAGCTTAGACCACCTATAGGCATGCCTGAGAGCTACTTCTGGAGGACCTCTGTTGTTGCTCAGATGTGGCCTCACTCTCTCTAAGCCCAACTCTGCAAGTGAAATCATTGCCCTCCCCACTTCATGGGACATGCCATCCAGGGGCAAAAGTCTCCCTGGCAATGTGGGAGATGACTACTAGGGATGAAACCAGACCAGGCACTGTGGGATCAACAATTCCATCTTGACCAACAGGGGGAAAAGAAGTGTAATTAATAAAGTATCAGTGGCTGGGAGAGTTCAAATAGAGTCAAGAGGCTGCTCTGCAAGCTTCAGGTAGACCTTGCTACCTGTCATAACCTGCCAACCCCCAACCAGGACCATTCCAGCCAATCCTAAAGAACACCTAGGGCAATATATAAGATTCCACAAGGGTTCCGAGCAACTTTCCAGAAACCTACAATCTCCAGATGGGTCCCTGGTCCAGATAAGTCCTGAAACCTAGCCCAGCCTCTCCAGAACATCAGCTAGTTCCATCTCCCTACCCTGTATTATTGACAGACCCTTCCAATAGCAAAAATTTCAAATTGCCATAGTCCAAACAACTCCAATGAGAGGTATGGAAAGATCAAAGGTGATGGTGGAATTATACACAGAAGACAGGACTTAACAAATGAATATGAATGCTGAATCATTAAACTGATACCTCTTTTAGTCTCCAGTATTTTAGAGCAGCTAGAAGTAAAAACCTAAAATTGTGAAATTGTAACCCATGCCAAAGTCTGAAATATGTTCTACAACTAATTGTGGTGATATGCTTGGAAATTTATAGCTTTTTTGTATATATGTTATTGTTCACAAAAAAAGAAGGAAAAAAAAGTCGATTGTGATGATAAAAAAGTATTTAAGCCTTCTAGCCTCCTATATTCTGGAACAGCTAGAAGGAAAAATACAAGAAGATGATATGACAAACTCTGGGATCTGTCTTGTGGCTACTTATTGAAGAGTGCTTTGAAAACTATTGCTTTCTTATTTCTTTGCTTTGTATATATGTTATACTATACAATAAAAAAAGTTTAAAAAAAGAGTGTGTGTGTGTGTAGCTGGGAACCACCAGGACAGGGCTGCAGAGGACCAGGCCCCGCCCCACCTAGGGTACAAAGCACGAATGAGGAGCTGAAATATCCTGTGGACAGAATAAACCAGCTTAAAGCCAGCTGATCTGCATGCCACAATGTCTGCAGGTATTCACCTGGAAGAGAAGTTCTACTGCTTTTACAACAGAAAATAAAAGTCTGGGATACTTCAAAAAGAGCTGAGATGAGAACGCAAACATGTGACAGCCTCCAGCAGCATGCCCGGGGGCGGTAAGCACCCAGGCACTCCGCGAGGGCCATGGACCAGTGTTGGTAACGATTACCCACTTGGGGATGGAATTTTAGAAGTAAGAGGATTTACAGACACAGTTCAACCACCTTCCTGCTTAGAGGGGCACTGGGATGGTGGGGTCCATGGGCCCTGCTCCAGGTCCCCACGGGCCCCACCCAGCACTACTGTCTCCCCTGCACCCAGAGAGGGGCTTCACCTGAAAACCAGGTACAAACCAACAGCCAGTTTCGATTTTTACACCCCACCCCCAAAATTGTAATAATCAAGAAGTTAGCTTAAAACAGTCCGAAAATCAAAACCTGTAAACCTGCTTTGCCTCTCCTTTCTAAGCCAGTTCCCGACATGTAAGATGGAGAGAGCAAGGCCTGCTCACCAGGCTGCAGGAGCAACACGCCCATTGGGCCCTGGGCCAGCACGGTCTGGTACCATGAGCCGGGTGAGTTCGGTGCCCAGAACTGGGCCCAGGACAAGCAGCAGCCCACCCCCGGCCTGCCTGCAGGGCGGAGCCAGTCAGGACCGCCGGGGGGCTGCAGATGGGGGTAGCCCCCAGAACACAGTCTGAGCAGCACAGCAGCTGGTTACTGCCATATTCCAACAACAGGCACCAACCACATAATCTCCTGTTCCACTGGGAGCATCTGAAATCCATGCCACACCCACATGACATCAGGGCTCTGATCCCGCAGGCTCTTCAAAACTTGGCTCGAGGCACCCCAAACTGCCCATACAGACTTCTGAGTCTTTCACTGCAAATCCCAGAGGCTGGTGACCTTTGGTTGGAAACTCCCGTCCTGTGGCCAGGCACAGGAAGGATAGTTTTTGTTTGTTTTGTGTTTACTCTTATCTTCAAAGAGCAAACCATGCATGGAAACTATCTTTGTGATGGAACTGGGGGAGAGCCCTGGCTGTGGTTTGTTCCAGGACACCAGTCTAATACTACATAGGGCAGAGGGACCAGGCGAGACCAGATTCCTATCAGTTAGTACAGGGAGAAACAAAGAGAGCAGCTAGGGGAACTTGCAAAGTCTCATATTTCACAACACACGAGTATTCAAAAATATCCTATTCATTCATTCTGAACTTGGCTCTGTGCTAGCCAAAAGCTGACCACTGATAAAACAGAAGGCTTCTCAGAGGGCAGGCATGCCAGTTCTCTGCCATCAGCCAGAGGTGGACCGAGCGCTGGCCGGTTCACTATACCAAGGAGAGCTGGATGGGGCCTGGGGGCACAGAGGGTCCCTGGCCTCCTCTGCTCAGCCCTAGCCCCACACTCCTGCCCGACAGGGCCGCTTCTCTCAGGACAGATGGTACCAGCAAACTGAAACAATTATTTGTGAGCTCTTCTTGATATGAAACACCTGCAAACTATCTCCCAATTGCATCAGCACTCCCCTGAGCAAAATCCTAAATATTTTCTGTTAGACAAAGCCGCAAAACTCCTCTGACCAGAAGAGTGGCTCAGCCCCTGCTGAAAGCTGGGGACGGCTGGGGACCCCGGAGGGAGAGGCCTCTGCCTGCACACAGAGCCCTGAAAGTTCTCAGGAAAAATCACATTAATCATGGTTTTCTTTGAAGAAATACTCAGGGTGGAAAGAGGCTTAGTGTGTGCCCTTCCTGGGCAGGGAGACTCTGACAGGAGAGGCCTACTTCTTAAGTTTTGAACTATGTCACCCATTTCAGAGACTATATTAACAAAAACACGTAAAACGTGCCTTGTAAAAGCAAAACAAATCCACAGAAAAAGGACCCCTACTTTCAGAAAAGAATGTGAAGAGCTGAGACAGGGACAGAGAAGGACTGGGCCTTATCTTCACCCCCAGAGCTGGCCGGGGAAGGGGGAAGGCAAAGGGACGCTCCTCCTTCCCAGCCAAGCGAGTGGAGGATAAAGGGGTGGCCGGCCTGGCCAAGGGGCCAGATGCACAGAGTGTGTGCTTTTCAGAGGAGCAAGAAGGAAGAAGGAAGGACAGTGATTGCAAAGCCCTCCTGTTGGGGAAAGGGGCCTCCGAGGGCCTCCCCAATCTTCTTCAGGCGGCCCGAGGCTGCTCTGTGACCTTTCCCACAGCACCAGGGGCCTCAGTGAGGGCAGGACCTCAGCCCCAAGGCCCAGGGCCTGGAACGGGTGGTGAAGGGACCTCAACCCCCAGGCCCGGGGCCTGGCACGGGTGGTGAAGGGACCTCAGCCCCCAGGCCCGGGGCCTGGCACGGGTGGTGAAGGGACCACAGCCCCCAGGCCCGGGGCCTGGCACGGATGGTGAGGGGCCCTCAGCCCCAAGGCCTGGGGCCTGGCATGGGTGGTAAAGGGACCTCAGCCCCCAGACCCGGGGCCTGGCATGCAAGATGCTGAGATGACTGTGGGACAGAAATACTCTCCACGACTTTCAAACCACACAGTGGGCCCCAGACAGAGGGCTGCACCTTCCCACTGACAGTTCCAAGATGTGAACACCTCACAGATGAGAACGGGGCGGGCAGAGACCCTCTTAAAGCTACAGATCACTTGGACAAACTCCCTGAACCCAGAGACTCTGCCCGGGAGTTCTGGAGGTGAAGTTTATCGACCACAGGGCACCAGGCACCAATATTTAAAATGGTTATCTAGTCTGGAGTTCTACAGAAGTCACACAGATCTGAGCCCAACTTAAAAATAAACGTCACCTCTTGTCAACTGGAAATAAACAGAACCGAGAAATGACCCGCCAGCCCCGGCACTCATCTGCGAGGTCCTGCCTGGCGTCAGCAGCTCCCCCCCGGTGTTTGAGCAGTGTTTAATCATAAACGGATTTAATGCACCCAGAAGCATAAACAGAACTAAATGTTACCGATCCACAAAGATAACAGACTGGCCATGTAAGAACACCCTGGAGTTGTCAAATGAGGTGCCAGAATAGCTGGTACATTTACACCAAATACAGTCACGACTGTTTTCAGGATGACGATGATAAATGCAGAATTCACTGGCCACAGCAGTTTGATTTTCTCAGTGATCAGTGTTTTTTTCCGAGAAATTTTGTGAGGCAGAACCAATGAGTTAAGATACCCCTTCGACATGTTTATTCCTTTATACCTTTCCAGGGTAAATAATCAAACTGAAATTACCATGTCCTCTTTAGTAGTTTTCAATTATTATCACTGAAGATGAAAGATGCTGGAAAACCTACCCGGCCAAAACGCTGCACTCCTCGCGGGGCTGAGTAAACCCTAGGTGGGATTACTCCAGCCCCTGGCAGGGCACACATCAATGTATTAGCACTTGTTACATTACTTCCATGTGAAGTAATCATATTTATGGAGACAGAAACCAAATGCCGGAGTGAATTATTTCAAATAGAGAACAGCACATCAAATTACTGCACAGGAGACGGGAGACGCTCTTCAGACACCAAACATTCCCTCCAGGCCAGTGCCAAGGGACCCAGGTGAACATGCCTCTGCTCCCCTCACCCAGGGCCCAGCTGAGCACGTGCCTCTGCTCCCCTCACCCAGGGCCCAGCTGAGCACGTGCCTCTGCTCCCCTTGCCCAGGGCCCAGTTGAGCACGTGCCTCTGCTCCCCTCGCCCAGGGCCCAGCTGAGCACGTGCCTCTGCTCCCCTCGCCCAGGGCCCAGCTGAGCACGTGCCTCTGCTCTCCTCGCCCAGGATGCAGACAGAAGAGGATGGAAAGGCAGGCGTGATCCACCCCGCTCCGAGCAGGAAATGAGGTGCCTCTGGCCGGCCCACTCCCTGACCACACGCCGGCCACATGGCCCCAGCTGGGTCCACTCTAAACCAAAGTCTCCCCACAACTCGGGGCCGCCTCACGCCTCTCCCCGGGAACACCCACCGTGATGGTGCGTCCCCTGGACTCCCAGCAGAGGCTGCTGCCCGTGGTCCTGGGACATTTCTGCCTGGTGGCCGTAGAGGCCATTTTGGTCTGCGGTTTAGCTCAGTGTGGGATGGAGCTGCACGGGGACAAACAGTCCTGCAGGGGACAGACAGACAAGGGCCTGATGCGCCAAGCCCCCG
>PVIY010042345.1:0-20990 GCA_004026745.1 Myrmecophaga tridactyla
ATATAAAATATCAGTGGCAGAGAGAGTTCAAATAGAATCGAGAGGCTACTCTGGGGATTGCTCTTATGCAAGCTTCAATTAGACCTTGCTACCTATCATAACATGCCCACCCCCAACCAGGACCATTCCAGCCAATCCTAAAGAACACCTAGGGCAATATATAAGATTCCACAAAGGTTCCAGGCACTAGAGTAACTTTCCAGAAACCTACAACCTCCAGATGGGTCCCTGGTTCAGATAAATCCTGAAACCTACCCAGCCTCTCCAGAACATCAGATAGTTCCATCTCCCTACCTGGTATTAGTGACAGACCTTTCCAATATCAAAAATTTAGAATTGCCATAACCCAAACAACCCTAAAGAGAGGGATGGAAAGATCGAAGGTGATGGTATAGTTACACAGGATTTAACAAATGAATATGAATGCTGAATCATTAGATTGATGTCTCTTTTAGTCTCCAGTATTTTAGAGCAGCTAGAAGTAAAAACCTAAAATTGTGGAATTGTAACCCACGTCAAACTCTGAAATATGTTCTACAACTAATTGTGGTGCTGTGCTTTGAAATTTATGGTTTTTTAAATATATGTTATTTTTCACAAAAAAAAGAAGGAAAAAAGTCGATCGTGATGATAAAAAAATATTTAAGCCTTCTAGCCTCCTATATTCTGGAGCAGCTAGAAAGAAAAATATGAGAGGATCGTATGGTAGCCCATGACAAAGTCTGGAATCTGTAGTTGAAGAGTGCTTTGAAAACTATTGCTTTTTTATTTCTTTGCTTTGTATATATGTTGTACTATATAGTAACAAAGTTGAAATTAAAAAAAAAAGTGTGCCAATTTGAATCTGTGGTGGACCCCAGAAAAGCCAAGTCCTTTAATCCTCGTTCAGTATTGCTGGGTGGGAGCTTTTGATTGTTCCCATGGAGATGTGACCCACCCAATTGTTGGTGGTAACTTTTGATTAGATTATTTCCATGGAGGTGTGTCTCCACCTATTGAAGGTGGAGTTGCTGACTGGAATCCTTTAAAAGAGGAAGCATTTTGGAGAGAGTCCCTTTTGTAGAGCCACGAGAAAGCCAGCAGACACCACCATGTTTGCCATTTGCCCTTCCAGCTGAGAGAGAAACCCTGAACTTCATCGGCCTTCTTGAACCAAGGTATCTTTCTCTGGATGCCTTAAGTTAGACATTTCTATAGACTTGTTTCAACTGGGACATTTTCTTGGCCTTAGAACTGTGAACTAGCAAGTTATTAAATTCCCCTTTTTAAAAGCCAATCTGTTTCTGATATACTGCATTCCGGCCCCTAGCAAACTAGAACAAAAGGTTAAAGGATAAGCCAATATACGTACAAATGCAAATGCACACAGAGTAAAAGATACATTTGCCCATTGAAACATAAAAATATGACTAGTGGGAATTTCTAAATAAAGTGAAGATTTAAAATTAAGATTAAGCCTGGCACTTCTACAGGCCCTTAATAGATTTGAGTTTACACACACATGTTTTAAGTGTTGCTAAAAAATAAAAAAATAAAAAAATAAAAAATAAAATGCATGCAAAAGCAAAAAAACTAGAGGCAAATGAGTGGTTTTCCATTTAGAAAGAGCTTTTTAAAATAAAAGGTAAATTTGAGTAATATTTTAAACAAAAGACCCTACTTGATTTAGTGAAAACCAGAAAGAGGGAATTCTAATTAGAGGGAATTTCTTCTTAAAATTTACATGTCACCCGTCCACCCATCCAGCCATCCATTTATTAGTAAGTCTGCCATTTATTCATTTCTCCATGTCACCTCCTCATGCTTTCAGGTCTCCTCGCGGCAGGGTTCCAAAATCATTGAAGGGGATGAGATTCTCACTTACAGTTATTGACCACCAACGAAACACAAAAAGTTTGGTAGTTTAACAAGCTGTGTGATCATGAACAAGTTATTGAAGTTCTCAAGAGCCAGTTATTTTTGTTTCTGCAACAATAATTATAATACTTCTTTTGGCTGGTTCTTGATACCTACACATTATGTCAATGTGATTTCCCCTATAGAAAGTGGAACATAGTGGAGAAAAACAGCAAACATTTATTTGGGTATTTTGTTTTGTTTTACAAACTTGATATCAATATGCCAAAATTTTTTTCGTTTATTCTATATATCTTTTAAATTCAAGATATCCAAAAAGAAGCCAATGCTTCACCCATCAACGTTTCTCTTTTTCTTGCGGTGCCATATTTTCCCATTAATAAACATATCTCTTGTCCTCTTCACAACCTGACACATCCAAAAAATATTGCAGGCCTACTGTTTCTTCCTTTGTCACATCTTTCTTATCCTGTCTTTCCCACTGCCTCATTATCTTGTTTCAGGATCATTGTAATGGTCTCTTATATAGTTTTCCTCCTTTTTTTTTTTCTTGTATGCTGTATGGTGGGGGTCACATTTCATTTTCCATAGGAGTATCCCCTTATTGCAGCACCATTTATTGAATATTTTTTTTGTTTGGTTTTTCATTTGTTTGCTTATTTGTTTTGTTTTTTGGGAAATACATGGGCTGGAAATCAAACCCAGGTCTCTGGCATGACGGGTGAGAATTCTACCACTGAACTACCCTTGCAACCCTAGTTTTCCTACTTTTATATTTTATTCAGTCTAGTCTTGACAGTGTAGGGGTTAATCAGACTAGCACTAAAACTATACTATATGGGTTTGACTCTTAGCTTTACCTCTTTATAGTTCCATGAACTTGGGCAAGTTATTTCAACTCAATTTCCATTTCTTTATCTGGAAAAAGGGGATGGCAAAAGTAGCTATTTCACATACAGTTCTTTTGAAGATTCAATAATAAATGAGATGTAAAATACTTACAGTACCCAGTACAGAGCAAGCACTACACAAATGTTAGCTGCCATGACTTTATCTATCACCTTATTAATCTTACTAAAGTATATTTTATCATGGCATTCTCCACTCAAATTCAGAATGGTCTTCCCAATGCCATCAAGTTAAATTTCAGACCATAATGTTCATAAATAGTTAATGGCTTAATTGGAGAGAGGAAGTCTAGTAATTCCTGAAAGTAGTGCCCAGACCTCAGGCAACCATGTCAACTAATACAAGAAAAAGAAGGGATTATCTAGGCCCACATAGAGCGGGATGGGGGAGATACGTCAAGAACACCTCACAGTCCAGCTTGGAGGGTCTTGTGTCAGAAATCCTCTCCATTTCTTGTGGATGCTGTGTCATCTTTGCTTCTCGTTGACCATTGCTTAAACCTCTGAATCCCCCAGTTCCAGGTCCCCCAGATTCTGCCCCTTATCACAACTGTGTATGTGGTTTATTATACTTTACCTAGTTCTGAAGGATTTGAGAAAACTTATAAAAATGTGCACAGGAGAAAAAAATGATAACGTTAAATAAAATAAAAAATATATTTTCAAATGGAGACAAAGGGACCGTCTTAAAATCTGCAATGCTCAATTTCCTCATTTCTTTGTTTAAATTAGGCCCAGTATAATGCATCTATCTATCTATCTATCTATCTATCTATAGCTATTATCATTTCTATCTCCGCATCTCTCTCTATAAAAACTTCAGAGGCAGCTGAGGCATGGGGTGGGGCTGGTACTTTCAGGTACTCATGGTTATAAACAGTGAGGCCATTGCATTTGGAAAATTTTAGGGAAAGCTAATATTGCTAGGGGCCAGAATGCAATATACCAGAAACAGAATGGCTTTTAAAAAGGGGAATTTAATAAGTTGCTAATTTACAGTTCTAAGGCCAAGAAAATGTCCCAATTGAAACAAGTCTATAGAAATGTCCAATTTAAGGCACCCAGAGAAAGATACCTTGGTTCAAGAAGGTCGATGAAGTTCAGGGTTTCTCTCTCAGCTGGAAGGGCACATGGAGACACTTTTTCAAGATCTACTTTTAAGTTGTTCATGCTAAACCTAATGCCTTTGAATAAATGTTGTCCAGTGCGAAGGACTGCAGGCATATTGAAGTAGTCTTCTGGAGGATTCACAGAAATCCAGATAAGTGGAAAACCTACATCTCAGTTTTATAGAAGTAAAGTATGTGATGAGTTTCAAAACAGATCAGATGAGATTTGAAATGCAGGATTATTTTCAAGAAAGTGAAACAAATTTACTTTTCAATATAAAAATATAAGTGAACAAAATATCCTTACCTCACTCTGGTGAGAAAAAAAGAAAATCTGAAGAGCAGAGAAAAGCTGTTTCAAATATTCACTTATGGGTGCATGGGTGGTTCTCTGCCTTCCATGTGGGAGATCCGGGTTTGATTCCTGGACCATGCACCACCCCACCCCCCAAAAAAAATTCACTAATGTGTAGGTTGACAATATGTCTTGTTTTGCCTTGGACAATCCAGGTTTACATCTGCTGTCCTGAAGCGATAGTAGTACACTCTTTCAATCTTAAAATTATACTAATTTAAATGATAAATTACATGTTCATCCTATCTTGCTATATACAATTAGATGAACGTATTCTACATTGACTCATTGAAATGTTTATTTGTTTAATTTGCAAAAGCAGACTTGTAAGTAAAACTACTTGCTCCAGTTTACCATTACCTTTCTAAATCGATGCTGCTTCTAGGAGATGTGGGGGCTCCCAACTTTGTTTTACCTAAAATAATAACAATTCTGCTTGGATTTAGAACTTCCAGTGTCTGGTACGAATTTTCATTTAGTACTTTCTAGTTGATAAACCACCTAGAAATGGCTCTGGGAAAGTTAAGAGACTCTGGCAGGAGCACAGGGCAACTGGGAACATGAGGTCAAGCATTGACATAGGAATTAAGGGGAGTGTATTAATTTCCTGCAGGTTTCTTTGACAAATCCTAGAGAGACCAGTATATTCAGAGGTCACAAATCAACTGAGAAGATTAACTAAATCCTTAGGTTAATGCTACTGATCCTGCTCCCAAATTGTCCATAAAAAAAAAGAAGTCTTTGGCGGGCCACGGTGGCTCAGCAAGCAGAGTTCTTGCCTGCCATGCTGGAGACTGGGGTTCAATTCCCCTGATTCCCGGTGCCTGCCCACACAAAAAAAGAGTCTTTCCAAGTCCTTATAACTTTAATCTCTTCCCCATTCATGGTTGTCTAGATAAGCATTAGAGACTTCTAGTTGGTTTCAGGGAGAAGTCTTACAGGTATATAATTGAATATATTAGGGGAAACAATCTTTGCTCTTTTTTTTTTGCATGGGCAGGCACTAGGAAACGAACCCAGGTCCCTGGCATGGCAGGAGAGAACTCTGCCACCAAGTCACCATCACAATGCCCAATCCTTTCTCTTTAGACGATGACTACAGTAATAGCTCTAATTTGTGTCACCAGTTCCTCTCTGTGATTTTTACATGAGATAATTAACATGAAACTGCATTAGAAAACTATTAAAATGTGAAATAAAGGTAGGGAATTTTTTTTTAAGTCAAAGTTTCAAGCCAATTTGGATGAACACCATCCTTCCTGTTTTCTTAGACCTCCTATACACCTTAATGAATGAGATAATGCAAGGGATTATATGAGATGACATGTGAGAACATCGTGAAGAAGGTAAGCAAATGGAAGACTTTATGATGGCTACAATTTCCCATATCTGAATCCTCCAGATTCTTTAGGGTGCTCAGCCCAGGATAGTGGTGTTGAGAGTGTGACTGCAACCAGCTGGACGCCGAGAGATGACGTTTACTATCCTGCTCTTCAACTAAGTGGGTGGGAGGTGGGGTAAGTGTTGCTGCAAGGTTAATGTGTTCACTTCTCGCTCTTTCTCACACTTGTCCAGGCAGTCAGGTGAACCAGCCAATGTCTTCTGGAAAAGGTTGGGAAGGGGGCAGCGGGGGAAGGGTGTTGGGTCAGAAATGAATCCTTGTCCTGTTGACCTTGCTTTTTTATCCTCCTTGAACAGCAATTTCAAGTCAACTCGGGTTGTACTTGTCTTATTTGAGTTCAACATTCATGCTTCTAAGACACTGAACTTCTTGTTCCAGAAGCCCAAGAGGCAAGTTAAAGGGGGGAAGAATTAAGAGAGAAAAGGAAGTTGCAGCTGAAAGAAAACTAGAAAAGAAGCAACAGGAAAAAGGGAAAAATATGGAAGTGAAAATTACAATTGCACGAAGAGCTTAATTATTCTGGGTTTCAGTTTCTTCTGTAACATAGGGATAATAATACTATGTACCTTTTAGAGAGTTGGGAGGATTCCATAAGATAGAGTATATAAAGGACATGAAACAGTGCCCGGTATATTGCTGGTGATTTAAGAAATGTTATCTGTTATTGTCATTATAGAAAAGAAACTAAAGAGGGGGCAGTGGGGGTGTCAGAAATAATTAAAAAAAAATAAAACAAAATAGTCACATTTGCATGTCTATCTTTGGCCAAAGATAGTGGGAATTTTTTGGTAAGTAACCCATAATCTCTGCCCTTGTGGAAACATATGGTAGAAATGATCTTATCTTTGCCCTTTGATCACCATCCTTGGTGTCTATAAGCCAACTAGGAGGTGAATGTGTCCAGATTGGTTTCCTCTGGACCCCGGCTATGAACTGGTAATTCCTGTGTGTGTGTGGCCATAGGTCTTTTATCATCCTTGATTTACTTTTCAATAAAAATGAAATGACTCATCGAATAATTCAGGGCTGTTTGCAATGGAAATAATTAGAAAGTAGCCAGAGATGCCTCATGGGGTTGGACTGATCTCACTGAAGAGTCACACCCTGAGTCTCAAGAGCTGCTTGGTGCCAAGCCTAAGCAGCTGCCACCTGGATTCTGGATTCAGCCGGTTTGATTTTGGACAGTGTAAGAGGCAGTAACTAGAAAAAGATAGATCATAAAAGGCCTTAAGAAGCCTTTTTCGACTACAAGCGTGAGTTTTCAAAATTACCCTGTTTTCAGTGAGCTCAGTTCCACCCAAAGGAGAGAAATGACTTTGTTAAATCTCTGCATTTCGGAAATAAGGAAGAAGGAAGCTGGTGACTTTCTCTTTACCCAGGGGTTCAGTGTTGACTTGACGCAGACAATAGTCCAGTCATAAGCTCAGTCATGACTTATTCAAGACATGCCAGGTCTCCCCTATGGTGCATCTCTGAGGGTCCCTCTCTGGTTTCTTGAATCTCTGCTTTTTCCCTAGTGAAGAGGAATTCTGTGTCCCCTTAGTTACAATCTAGCAATAGAAAGAGATGCACGTGGAGTCCAGGAGATTCTCTCTGTCAATTAAGGAAGAGCTAGAAATAGGGAATATAGTTTTCATATGTCAGACAATGCTAAATTTTACCTTAATCCTGTAATCCTGGAAGACATCAAAAGTTAAGAAATCCCCCCCACCCTTTAGATTCCCAAAAATGGCTTATTGCAAAGAACGACTCTTCTCCATATGACTGAGATAAGACTCAGGGATGCCCCTTGTTTACCTATGACAAGGCCAGGCACAGGCCATTCAAATTCTCATTCTTTGCCTCATACATTTTTAGCCAAATTGCTTGTCCCACTGGTCAGTTGCAATGAAATGCTTATTAACCAAACTTTGGTAAAGCTTCCTTCCTCTTGACCTCTGAATTTTAAGTGTATCCCCCCCAAAACAGGCTGTGTCCATGGAAAATATTCCCAGATCTACTATCTGATCATGTGAACTCATCCCACTTCACTATGGAGAAGCCTACAGTGTGATGAACTGAGGCCTCTTGCCAACAGCATTGTGAGTGAGCCACTTTGGAAGTGGATCATCCAGTTCCGTTCAAGCCTTTCAGATAACTTCAGCCCTGGCTGATAGCTTGAGAGGACCCTCATGGGATTCTCTGAGCCTGAAGCTCCCAACTGAACTCCTTTCTGATCCCTGATCTTCAAAAACTGTATGAGTTAATAAATATTTGTTTTAACTGCTACATTTTGGTGCCATTTGTTATGCAGCAATAGCTAACTAATATAATGATCCACGGTTCCTAGCCTCCATTAGATTTTTTTTTTTTTTTAGCATGGGCAGGCACCAGGAATCGAACTCGGGTCCCCAGAATGGCAGGCGAGAACTCTGCCCTGAGCCACTGTGGCCTGCTCTCCATTAGTTTTTTATGTAGTTGGAGAAGCAGGTTACATTTACATAAAAACAAAAATATGAAAAGCTTTAAATTTTCTATAAAATGAACAGGGCTTCTGTATAGTAGAATTCTAGAGGATGACATTCACAGCCTGTCTTTGTAAATCAAGTGCCCTGAAGCTATAGAATCAGACCCTGTATGGCTGTACAGAATGGAGGAAGATCTATATCTATGTCTATATCTATGTCTATATCTGTGTCTACTCTCTATATCTATATCTCTATCTATAGCCATATCCCAAAAAGTGCACACTAAACATTTGTGAGGAACATTTAAAGAAGAAATAGAAGTATAAGAGCTTGAAGAACTGATTAGAATTTGGATATGTAGAGCATTCTAGGTCCTAGTAAGGCAATTGTACAAGATATATTCAAGCTATAATAAAGTGACTGGTTTATTATAATAAATATGACAATTTGAATCTATATTCAAATTCATAGATTTATTTAACAAGCAGACATCTCATATAGGGAAGATGTAAAAAATGAGACTAGACAGGTGGATTAATTACACTCAGTTATTTTTCTAGGTAACGGTATACCATTGATGATTTAAATGAGATTTTATTTAAGTCTGTAGGTAGTGGTGCACCTAGGATGATTTGAATAATGGTCAGCATGGAAATGGAATATATATTGGATAATAGATATACTGGAATATTATGATATTATAGTAATAGTCTAAAAGTAAAATACTAAGAGCTTAAACTAAGGCAATGTAAATTAAGAGTTTAAACTAAGGCAGTGAAAATTAAGGGCTAGATTTTAATGACATTGTCAAAGGAGAATGTCTACCCATTGACAATTCATTAGATAGAGGGATTGAGGAATAGGGAAGAATAAAATTTTATTTAACATATTTTTATTTAGGCAACTGGGATTAAATTTACCTCTGGCAAAAATAAAGAATTTAAGAGAGGAAATGAAAATTAGATGCTCATAGGGAACATTTGGATATTTCATTTCATCCATGTTCGAACTGAATTATCCAATTGGAAACAACCAATTGGAACAACCAGCAGGAAGCTGTAGACATAGTCCTGGAATTTGATAGAAAAGAAAACTCTCAAGATCTAACCTTGATATAGTCTCATAGCCATGAGATATCTGAGGAAGCCAATGACGGAGCTGGGTCATTAACGTGGACCTTCAATTAACACATTGAGGTTGCATGTACTATGCTACCAAAGCAACCAGCTAGATGAATAAGGATTTCAATTGAAGTGGTTGATTTATCCTTGTCAAGCTTACTTTTCTAGGCTTTAATGTTAACATTTTTCTTGCTATTTTAAATTGCCATATATTGTCTTTTCTTTGATCTGTAAAAGCAGTAGATTTCTAATCAGACTTGAATGAAATGATCCAGCCCCCCTGCCACAGTTGATTATATTAGAGATTGAAAACCTGGTTCAAATTGAAACACCTGAGATTCATTTTCAGGCATTCAAGATTGGGTCTTAGTATCTGACCTATTTTTGGCAGCCATTTTCTTCCGTGAACTTGGAAGCTCAGATATTTAAGAGCGAGCAAGAGAGAGAGGTTCCATGATGTACCTGTAATTGTGTAATAAGTTGTTAATTGCCTCTTAGTACTAAAGCTGTTATAAGTGGAGCTTTTCTACAACCAAAAGAATCCAACCATCATACCATTCGTGATTTTACAGCTTAGACAATGAACACTAAAAATGACTTGAACTTTGCCTGTTGCATATTATAGTAAGATCTCAATGGCAAAACATCTATTCTTTTGCAATTTAATGGTTTTCTTCTTCCTAAATTGAACAACTTTCCAGAGAAATGGCACAAGTAATAAACAACATCTGTCTAACTCATGTTATTGGTTATTTGTGTGAAAATTTGTCTTATTACTCACAGAAGAATTTTTTTTTTTACCCTTTGGAAAAAAGTAATCTATGATTTCCCATAAAAAATGTTTATTCTGATCTAAGTTGTTTCATCACTATTAATTATCACACCTATTATTACCCCTATAAGTCAGAAAAATCTGAACTGGCATAAAGCTTTAGAATAATTTTCACTAAAAAAGTTTCTATAGAAATTTAAAACAAAAGCACTGTTAGATTTCCTTAAGTCAATGATGAATTATTGATAAAAGTTTTAAGACAATATAGGTATAAAAGATTTGAAAAAAACTATAACATGACCTATAAGCAAAATGTATTATTATTATTAGGTTCAATGGGAATATTTTATTTTACTATATATGGTAACTTAGATGCATTCATGTAAAAACTAATAAATTCAGTGATACTGCTTTCTATTATTTTTTTTCCAGCAATGATCTGGATGATTTTGTGTTCCAGAAGAGCATATGAAGTCTTTTCATTATGGACTTTTTTGTTTGTTTGTTTCTGGGGTGGGGGAAAGTGTCTGGTTTAGTGACATCTAGTACAGAGATTGTTTTTCAGAATATTTTATCTCATATTTTGAGTCATTGATTTTTCAGATATAATTGTTATGAATAATCTAAGTTCATATTTCAGCTTCTCTCTCTTCTAGACTTCTTTCTTATAGACATTCATTATTGTGTTTCTCACATCTAATATGAATGGCTATTAATAATTTCTTATGATAATCAGTGATTATTCTATTGGCTTATTTCCTCCTTGATTTTTATTCCTTATAAAGATGGAAGGGTTTAGTCAATTCTAGGCAAGGATATTAGCTTTGGAAGCATTAGATCCTTGCCTGAAATTTGACGTCAAGGAATGAGAATTGGCAGGGGGGATATACTGGGATTTTAGGGAAGAATAGGTTGTGTGGGTTAAAATGATAATGACAGAGAGGTAATGTCAGGCAGTGCGGACGGCAGAATGGGTAGGTTTGTAAAAAGGAATGAAGGCATGTAAAATATGCATTGGACAAGTGTTTTTCACTTAAAGTGGCATGATTGTAGAGAGAATTGGGAGAGCCCCTCTGTGTGGTAGAGACTGTTGGTATCCAACTATATCCTCTCCTTCCTGGCACACAGCTCAACACATTTTCTAAGCCCTCTTGTATTTATCTGTGGTCACATAACTGAGTTCTGGTCAATGGACTTCTAGTTCTGATCACAACAAAAACTTGAAAGCCTCCACACTCCTCTCTTTCCCAGTGCACAGAGCGAGAAGTGAAGTATCCTGAGGGTCGAAAAGATGACGCACCAGAGGATGGAAGCCGCTGGGATTCCTGAGTCACTGCTGGGGGTGGGGGTGGGGGAGGTACACTGGACCTTGCACAAGTAAGAAGTAACCTTGCATTATTATTAAGCCATTGGAACAGTTTTTTATACTAGCTGGTATTAACTACCCTGATTAACATCTGGCATCTCTTTGGTTCTGATTTTTTCTTTGATATCAAGGTAAGGGAGTAAAGAAAGCAACACAGAAGCGGGAAAATATTACTCAGGGAGAGAAAATTAGTGGGGACAGGAGAAAAGGGATGGCATTAGGCATGGAGGGCCTGAAAAGATAGGAAACACTTTGTGGGTGTGCTGGATTAATTTCCACTAAGCTCCAAACATGCCCGGGCATGCCCCGGCCCTCATTGCAACTTCTACCCAGCAACAGTCTATGCTGCACCCGCCTTCCTCCTCTACCTCTTCCTTTTCCCTCCCGTCTAGTCCGTCCTATAACCATATATGGCAAAAACCCTGATTCCCTCCAATCTTTAAACTCCCCATTGTCCTCCCCCTCCTTACCCGGCCCCTTTCTAAGTATCCTATATATACAACCGCACTTCCCCTAATAAAGGTTCTCGGTGTGCACGCCTTGTCAGCTCCACCGGCTCCTGTGAGTGTTCTTATCTCGCGCGCTCTCCACACCTTCGAGCTCCCCGGGACCCGATTGCGCCTCCGCGTCGGGACTCCCTCCCAATCGCCGAGAGGTAGACCCCAGCCGGGGACTTTGACAGAGTCACCCGGCATGGGTGGACTAACCTGATTTTGGAACTGAACAGCATACCTCTAAATGTGCCTCCATTTGTATAAAATATGTGGCCACATATTTTTGACAACTACAATTAGAAGAGCATGCCAGCACTTATTTTTTTTATAACTTTAAATGAAGCACAATAAATTAAGTTTGTTGGAAATTATAAAAAAGGAAAATTCAGATCTCAACAGTCAAGTTCTTAACTATAAAGAAAGAATTTTTAAAAGTGCTGAAGCCTGTTACCTGTATTTCAAACTATCACAGGAAGAAATAGGAGAGGCCTGAAGCCCTGAGCTTGCTGAGTGGAGGACTGCCACGCTGACAGGTCCCGGACGTGGGGAGTGTTTGGTTTGCGGGCAATTAAATATGAAACCCAGAGAAAGTAGCAGGAGAGGACTGATTTATCCCTTTGCCTTTCAGTACTTAAATATTTAGTCACTTAGAAGTCAGTCTCTATTCAACAACAACAAAAAGTTAGTGATTGGATTTGGAACAGGTATTTGACATTACAGAGCATTCGGAGGTAAAATGTAATGCTAAAAATTCCTTGGAAGTGCAGTTTTTTTTCTGAAACATGGAATCAATCCAAAAGTCTGAAATAATAGCCCAAATGATCACTCTTCCATGAATGATTCCTTTGAGGCAATCAAATGTATGCCACTATCTTTAATAAATGCTACTATTGTGGCACCCACTATTGGATAAAAGTGTTCTCTGTTCTTCTATGACCTGCAGGTGTAAAATCTTTCCCTTTCTTTTCTGAGACTTTCTTATTAGGCTGCGAGGTAAGTGTGAGAGTTGGTAAGTGTGGTCCCAAGGCTCTTCCACGCACAGCTCCACTGGACAGGAGGCTCGTGTGTCCTAGTCGCTGAGATCACCAATATCATCTGCAAAGCAGCTCACGTGAGTGCATTGCTTCCACCCGCTGCAGGGAGCAGGGCCCTCAGACTCTACAGACCTCACCCGGCACAACTGTTTGACTAGAGTTTGAGCAAAACAAACAGATGTGTTAAAAACGACCTGTGCTAAACCCAGCACTTCAATTATTTCCATCAAACTATGCATTTTCGTCTGCTTTCAAAGGTAGCACACGTTCTCTGCAGAAAAATGCCAGAAAAGCCAGAGGAAATTGGAAAGCTCTGTAAATTACACTCTTTTTGTTTGTGTGTTTGTTTCTGAAAGTAAGTTTTATTTAGTTAATAAACTCTTTATTAAGTAAGAGTTTAAATATATTACATAACATTAAAACTGAAGGGGGAAAGAAAACCCAAAACCAGTTTTTCTCAACATGGCATGGGGCAGCTGTTGCTAATAAAATGCAAGCGCTCCACGTAGCTACATGTCCAGTACATCAGCCTGAAATCTGTCCTCTTGTCAAAAGTTGAACTCTGAGATAGAAGGTTTGCCTGGCATTCTGGTGGCTCTTCGTTTGGACAACTCTTAGCTAGGATATTATGCCTGGGCAAAAAGAACAAAAATCATGGTGGTAAACCAGATGTCTCATCAACTCACTAGAGGGCAAGTGGCCTCTCCACGCTTTGTCCATCTGGTCAGCTTGGCGACACACCAGATCTTTCTCTTGCTACCCAAAGCCTCCCTTCTCGTGGAACCACTGCCGTGGCTGTCTTACCCCATCTTTTCTCAGCTCCACCGAGGCCTGGTCAGGTGGTGGTGACATTCTCTCAGGACAGGGAACTCTGCAGAGGGAGGGCCAAGCACAGCTGTCTGTGATCTTGGGGTTCTGGGCGTGGCTGAAACATCGTATTATTGCTTTGTTTCAGGCTGGGCACTGCCAGGCGTCTCCGCTTGACCTCTGTTTCAATGCGCAACGTGAAGTCTAGCCAGCATGGCTCTTTTCAGTTTACTTTATGAAGGAGTTACACGACTCCGAGTTAAAAGCGGACCCCAGATGGTTACATTGTACAAGCTGTGAGGTTTTTAAACTTGTAACAAGGGACAGAGGGGAAATTTTCTAGTCATAGCAAGGAAATCCTCACTTAAGTGTTAGTAAGCCACTAGAGCTTAAAACCCCTGACCCTCAGCAGGCCGTCCTTAGCCTGTCCAGTCTCCACAAGGACCCACATCGATTCTTGCGCTGGCGACCCTGTCGCTGAATCGCTTCTCCATCTTCTGGCTGCTCAATTGCAGTACCAGTGCAGGCAAATTCCCTCTTAAACGCCTAGGCTACTTTCTTTGTATCGTAGTCAGCGATCCCCTGGTCGGTGGTCAGGCTCTTTCTGCTGCGTCTCTGTTGAATTCTTCTGTGGATAAGACTCCTTAATCCCAGCGGGAGGCAGGCCATCATCCGTACTTTCATTAGCGAAGGGGTCGAAAGAGTGGAGGTTCTGGATAGCGGACATACCGTACGATTCCTTTTCCTCTGTGGAAACGGCCTGCGGAGGGCGATGGTGGCAGGAGAAGGCGGGCAGCGGGGAGAAGGCGGGCAGCGGGGACCGAGCGCTGGGAAGCGAGGGGGCCCGGGCTGGACTCGGAGCTCAGGGGCGGCTCAGCGAGTGGATTGTAATTACACGCATGAGCATATATGTGTGTAGTAGTGTTGCTGTGAATGTGTAAGTGTAAGGCTATGTATGCTTATTTATATTCTAAATATAAGCATAGCATTTAATATAAATACATATTATTTTAATGTATCTTCACAATATGTGAAATGTATATTATATATTTTATTGCTATATAAAATATGTACAACACATAATATATGAATATAGGTATATAATTTATTATGTATCTGCATATATGAATATCTATTTATAATTCATTATACATATTTTTGTTACCTGTTGTTCTAGTTTGCTAGCTGCCGGAATGCAACACACCAGAGACGGATTGGCTTTTAATAAAAGGGGATTTATTTTGTTAGTTCTTCAGAGGAAACGCAGCTAACTTTCCACTGAGGTTCTTTCTTATGTGGAAGGCACAGGATGGTCTCTGCTGGTCTTCTCTCCAGGCCCCTGGGTTCCAAAACTTCCCCGGGGTGACTTCTTTCTGCATCTCCAAAGGCCTGGGCTGAGCTGCAAGTGCTGAGATGAGGAGTGCCGAGCTGCTTAGGCTGTGCTACATTGCGTTCTCTCATTTAAGCACCAGCCAATTAAGTCAAACCTCACTCATTGCAGCAGACACGCCTCCTAGCTGACTGCAGATGTAATTAGCAACAGATGAGGTTCACGTACCATTGGCTTATGTCCGCAGCAACAAGACTAGGTATGCTCACCTGGCCAAGTTGACAATTGAATCTAACTAACACACCCGTAAACTTTGAATTATATTATAAAAGTTATCTCATTTAATAAGGAACAGTCGAAATATTCTCTTTCAAGTGAGTTCACAAAAGTTTCCTTCCTACTATTTATTTTATCCTCCAAAAATTTTGCACCATGAAAGAGTATCTATACTGTGTAATCTTCTAATCGTATCACTGTTACATTTTTATTTAAAATAAATGATAGTCTCTTCTTTGAAATAAAGCTTTTGTATTATTAGGGAGAACTGAACTCAAACTCATCCACATAATCAAAAGGGGGGTTATTACGGTGTTTTATCACGAGTACTTCTGTGCATGCTATGAGCAAATGTAATGCTATTGGAGGTCCTTGTGGAAGCCTTATTTTTAAAAGTCTCCCTGATTTGGGAATGAACTTAATTGTTTGGGTCACTGCTGATGAATCTTTCATGGTCCTTTAAGGTTCGCTCCTTGCCGGAGGTGACTCAGTGGTCTCTCTGCTTTTCCCATAATGAAAATGATAAATGATAAACCATTTTAATAGTTTCCTATTTCATCAGAAACTTGGCACTTTCAAAATCTATTTATAAAGAACATGCACATAAGTCACTTGTAAATATGTGATGACATGCTGAGCTTAATTTTTACTCTGCCTTGAAGCAGGCAGAGTGTGAGCAATTCCTTTTCCTGCTTCTAGTTACACAGTTTGGTCCTAAAGCAGAAAGCAACCATTGTTGACTCCCAAGGCCGTGCAGGGTCTTGGGTTGTACAGACTATACAACATGACACCCGGAACCAAGTTGATGAAATTTATTATATTTCCAATTGGCATTTGTCCACTCTGAAGGTCTAAGTAATCAGCAACCATGCCTAGGAGGTGTGGATTCTAAGAGAACAACAAATCACAGAAGTTAAATGGCTTGTCATCTTCACAGAGTTTCTAAATTGTGGTCAGAGTTTTATTTATTGCAATCTAAATCCTGTGAAGAATGGCTCTTCTCTAAGAAGAAGAAAACTGGCCAAATAATGTAAATGCCAGAAAATGAAGGAAACGATAGCTGTAGATGGACAACCTTGAATTCCAGAAATGGAATTTGAGCAAAATAAAAAAATCTACTGAATTCTGCCTATGTAGAGACTACTATAGGTTGGATGAGATAGGGGCATATAATGTCAATCCCAGTAGCCAGAAACCAAGATTATTTAATAGTATGTGCTTTGGCTTCCATGGAATCATGGCATGCTAAATTTAATGGAATTTCAGAAAATGTTTAGTGTTTGCAAAGGAAGCTTCCCAGAGTATTCAATTATTTATTGAATTGTCAATTATTTAACAAATAATCCTGTCTCTTGGTAAAATCACCTTTAAATAAACTAGCAGATGTTCATCTAGATTTGTAATACAATTTTTGAATTTTGTAACGACGCTTTGGTGTTTGAGATTTGTCAAGTATTTTTACAGCTTATATCTTTGACTCCCTGACAAATATTTGAATTGCAAAACAGCAACAAGAACAACAAAAACATTTCTTCTTTTATTTTTAAGTCCTGTTCAATCCCTACTCTGTTTCTAATAAGTGCATCTTTTTGCGACCCTTTAAAATATAGTTTCTCAACTTGAGTAGGATCCATTTCTTTTAGTATTAGCTCTTAATAGTTAAAACCATTATGACGGTCCATTATATATTCTACACATATTTTTTCAGTTGTGGAGTCCAGAATTAGTCATATTTATTTGTATAAGTTCCTTTGTTTCATATCCAGGAAAGTAATTTCCTTTACAGGGGTTCAGAGCGATCAGCGATCATAGTCTACCAGTCTGAATATCAAAGAAAACAGAGCACCATATAAATAAAATAATTTTTGAGTCCATTATAAGTCAATTTTTAGACTTAACTCCTAAAACCTACTTCAGACTACTTAAATTTTTAGGTTTTGTTTTATTTCCACTGGAGAGAGAGAGAGATTGGGATGTGGAATGGGAAGAGGGGAGGCAGGGAGCGAGAGGTGATGAAATCCACCTGAGCCTTGGCTATGGCGAGGACAAATGGTTCATCCTATTCTGCTTGTTGTCTCTATCTTGTATCAAAATACTTCCCCAACACACAGAAAAACACTTTCTTTTGGCTGTGCCACAAAAACAAACTGCATCGAGAACATTTAACCATTGAGTTTGTCTCTCTACTTCATCTACAATGAAAATATATTTACTTTGTGGGTGAAAATCCTAGAAGTCAGGAGATACCAACTGCTTTCCACCTCTCTTAAGGTAGGAACAGAGCTGATATTTATGATGCTTTTCTAAATACATTGAATGTGTAACCCATGTTTCAGCACTTGATGGGCAGATGATAGGAGGGAATTGTGTGAAACAAAAATACTCTGATATTTGCAGCTCAAAAGTGGGAGAGACGTGTATAGGAAATACCTCTGTGAGAGGAGAAGAATATGCTGGTAATTTTGGCTCTTTGCTAATGATCTGACTGGGGTCGGCCCTCAGAAATGAGCCTCCCCCAGACTTCTAATATTTCCAAGCACCCGATGCATGTCTGCGGGTGTTGGCCCAGGGATGCCTGGAAGAGGGAAGGAGAGATTCTCACTCTGTGCTGTGCATCGCCAAACACAGGTTCTCTGGGGACAGAGGACCCACCAGGGATATTTTAGTGTGGCTGAATTCTCTAACAGTGCCTCTAATCCAGTAGCTTTTTCAATCTCAGTATCAAAATCTTTGTGTTAAAGAGTAAATTTGGGTTTCAGTCCTAACCAAATCCTGCGTAATGAGATAAAAACAGAAGGAAAACATTATCTTCATCACTCCACGTGCCCTCTCTGGCTCTACCCATGCTATGGTGCGTGCGTTCATATGTCATATCCAGCAACTAGGTCTTTATCATATGGTGACTAGGGTTCTGGGGGGAATTGCCTAAGCATCTTTCATCTTAATTTTTGTGATATCTCTTTTATCCTTCTGATGAGTAGAGAGATGCACTTCATCTTAATAAAATTAATCTTTTATCAAAATCTTTATTTATTATCAGACTTCCCAAAGCAGAGTGGAAAATGACATACTTTATTTAGAAATAAGACTTTACTGTAATTTTTCAGAAATTCCTTCTTTTACAAAATAAGTGCTCCTTTATGAGGAAAAAAGAAAAAGTGTCAATAAAAAGAATAAAAGTCAAAGATCCAACATTTTCTTTGCTAGGTGAGCAGTCTTTCAAGGGAGATTAAGATGCTTCTTTTTCTCTAAGTAGTGTATTCTGCTCTACTTGACAGAGATGTTACATATGGGGACCAAAGATGCATTCAAATAAAATACTTTCATTTTGAATGAATGGTCATTATCAGAAAAGCAGAAAATGACAAGTGCTGGAGAGGATGTGGAGAAAGAGGCCCACTTATCCACTAATGGTGGGAATGGAAATGATACAACTACTCTGGAAGGCAGTTTGGCAGTTCTTCAGGAACTAAGTAGAGAATTGTCATATGATCCCTCAATCCCATTACTAGGTATATACTCAGGGGAACTGAAGGCAAGGACACAAACGGATATTTGCACACCAAAGGACCTAGCAGCATTATTTATGATTGTCAAGAGATGGAAGCAGCCCAAAAGTCCATCAACAGGCTAATGGCTAGACAAGCTGTGATATATACGTATGATGGAATATTACGCAGCTGTAAGACAGAATAAAGTCATGAAGCATGTAGCAACATGAATGAATCTAAAGGACAGTATGCTGAGTGAAATTAGCCAGAAACAAAAGGCCAGGTACCGTGTGGTCTCACTAATATGAATTAACATTAATGAGTGAACTTTGAGAGTTAAAGTCGAGAACACTGATTTTATCAGGAGATAGAAAGAGAGTAGAGATTGGGCATTTGGTGCTGAAAGAACACAGAATGTGTAACAGGACTGATTGTAGAAATTCAGAAATGGGTAGCACAATACTATGTGATTGTAGCCCAATAATATAAGTACACTGAATATAGCTGAATGTGAGTATGACTGTGGGAGAAGGGCTGGGGCACGTATGAAACCAGTAGGAAAGATAGAGGATAAAGACCAAGATGGTATAACTTAGAGTTGCCTAGAGTGGACAGTGATGGTGATTAAACATACAAATATAAAAACATCTTTGCATGAGGGTGAACAAATGAATGTCAACATTGCAGGGTGTTGAAAGGTGTTGAAAATGGATGGTAACAGGAAAAAGGACAATCAATGCAAGCTAGGGTCTATAGAAAAAAATAACATTGTAATATGCTTCCACTGAATGTAATAAAGGCATTCTGCCAAGACTAAATGTCAGCAACAGGGGACGGGGTTGGGCGGGGGGGGGAGTGGTATGGATTCTTTCAGAAGAAAGGAAATATTTTCATATAGATTATGGTGGTGAAGGCATGGCTATTTACTTAGGTTGGATTGTATGATGTGCGAATAAAACTCTTTAAAAATGAACAGAGAGAAACAAGTGCAAGAGAAAATGCAGAGAAACAGATGTCCCTATTCACTGTTGGTAGAGAAGCTGAGAGGTGCGGCCCCTTGGAGGGCAGTGTGGTGGCTCCACAGGAGGCTGGGGGTGGAGCTGCCATATGATCCTGAAACCCTGTTGCTAGGTATATACCTGGAGGAACTGAGAGTAGGGACATGAATGGACATTTGCACACTGGTGTTTATGGCAGAGGTGTTCCAGAGTCACAATGGATGGAGGTGGCTTAAAGGGTACAATGAGTGAGGAATGGAAGTGGGAACTGTGGTATATATATATACAATGGACTACTGAGCGGCTGCAAGGAGGAATGAAGTTGTGAGGCAAACAACTAGGTGAATGAAACTTAAGGACTGTATGTTGAATGAAATGGCAAAATCAAAAAGACAAATATTATCATGCCTCACTCATATGGACTAACTATAATGTACAAACTTGGTGAATTGAGTCAAGAGCCTGGGTTATCAGGTTGGGGCCGCTTTTAGTTTGCTAGTTGCTGGAATGCAACACACCAGAGATGAATTGGAATTCAATAAAAGGGGATTTATTTAGTTAATGTATAGTTCTTCAGAGGAAAGGCAGCTAATTTTCATCTGAGGTTCTTTCCTACATGGGAAGGGAAAGGACGATCTCTGCTGGCCTTCTCTCCAGGCCTCTGGGTTCCAACAACTTTCCCTGGGGTGATTCCTTTCTGCATCTCCAAAGGCCTGGGCTGAGCTGCGAGTGCTGAGATGAGGCATGCTGAGCTGCTTGGGCTGTGCTACGTTGAGCTCTCTCATTTAAGCACCAGCCAATTAAGTCAAACATCATTCATTGCAGCAGGCACGCCTCCTAGCTGACTGCAGATGTAATCAGCAACAGATGAGGTTCACATGCCATTGGCTCATGTCCACAGCGATAGAACTAGGCACCTTCACCTAGCCAAGTTGCCACCTGACTCTAACTACCGCAGGGCCTATTGTAAAGGGTCCTAGATTGTAAGATCTTACAGCACTCACTAATATTCAGGAGCTGTAAATGTTATTTCTAAAACCTGAGATACTTAGCTGTTTGTATTTAACCAGGTTGTTCCCAGAAACTTTGGGTATTTATGTGACACCTAAGACTCAGAGTTAGAGCTCTGAAGCTATGAAAGTCAGCATTACACTATATAGGAACTTTTTAAAAAGTTGAAAGAGTGATCAGACTTTGAGTAGAGAGATGAATGAAGCTGATCT
>PVIY010042346.1:0-20989 GCA_004026745.1 Myrmecophaga tridactyla
ATAAGTACACTGAATCTTCTTTGTACCTTTTGAATATAATGCACTCTATCATTTCCCCTCATTTTTGACAGATAAGAGTAACTCTTTCTAAGTGGATGGATTATACAATTTGCCAAATTATACTATGTGTTAGTTAGGGTTCTCTAGAGAAACAGAATGAACAGGAGAGATTGCAAATATGAGATTTATAAAGGTGTCTCACTGTTGGAATGGAAGAGTCCATAATCTATAGTGTAGGCTGTGAAGCTATCAGCTCTGATGAAGTGTCTGGATGAACTCAACAGGACAGCTCACTGGCTGTAAAAGCACTGAAAGAGTCTCTCTTTATTCTTAAAAGCCTTCAGATGATTGGATCATTTCATTGAGTGAGGCATGCCTTAGTTGATCTCAAATGTAATCAGCCACAGATGCAATCACCAGACTCAGGATTTAATACACTAGCCTTCCAGTTTATCAGCTAGCCACAAAATATTCTTGCAACAATGGTCAGGCCAGTGCTGGATTGAAAAGATAGTGGACAAAATCACTTGGCCAGTTGAAACCAGAACCTAACCATCACAGTTCACACCTTGTCAAATTGACAACTATACACATCACCTTGAAACATGTTTCATTTCCAAATAGAACACAATAGCAGACATATGTTTCACCTAAAAATATTCAGCTGTCCTACATATGACTGAAAATGTATTACATCTGTACAGAATAGGGTGCAAGTCCTTAAGTAACATTCACTCTTAAACTTCATACCCTATGACTTAAAAATTAAAACATGACAATAAAACTTATGTCATATGATAAGAGGTAAACAAGATATTTGCTTATGTAAAAATGCAAGCAAACTCCTAACAAAATAGGGAAGAAACTCTCATACAATCACAGTCCTCATATCTGCAACTGGTCACATGGTAATAGTTCATATTTAGAACTTTCTTCTTCCATGATCCATTCCATGTTCCTTTATCCACAGCAAGCACTTGAGCTGGCCAAGGTTCTTTTCCAAAAGGGATGAACCAGACTTTTATTTTTGACATTTCTGGGCCATTGGCAGTCCTGCCTAGATTGAGTTGTTGCCATTTTACATTGGCTTTTAACACAGGGCATGATAGTATTACAGACACGTTAGGGGATCTCCTGTATTCCAGGGAAACTCTTCTTTACTTCCATTGTGTAGCTGCAGTTCTATTTCATTTTGATCATCAGGATCAATCACTCCAGATAGAACAGAAATCCCCTGTCTTTCCCGATGATTCAGTAGCATGAGAAAACCAAAGTGGCCAGGTGGCACTCTTAATTTCCAGTTTAGTGCAATCATTGTTGCGTCTCTTGGTAGGAACACTGCTCCTTTTGGAACTAGGACGTGTAGACCAGAAGAGTTTAAAGATTCAGGGACAGCAAGCAAAATTTTTCCTAATAGATCACTAGGGGTGATGGTGAGTGGTGACACTCTCATTCCATCCCTTGAATACTGGACCCATGAATCCTAGCTTGGAGAGAAATAGTAGCATACAGTGGATGCTGATTCAGAGCATACATAACTTCCTGGGGAACACTGCCCCAGCCCTGCAAGGTTTTGCCACTTAGTTGGCACTGTAATTGGGTCTTCATTAGGCCAATCCAGCATTCTGTCAACCTACCTACCTCTGGATGTTGGGGAACATGTTAACACCAGAGAATCACATGAGCTCTCACCCATTTCCACACTTCATTTGCTGTGAAGTGGGTTACTTGATCAGAAGCAAAGCTGTGTGGAATACCATTACAGTGAATAAGGCATTCTGTAAGTCCTTGGATGGTAGTTTTATCAGAATAATTGCATGCAGGGAATGCAAACCCATATGTGGAGTATGTGTCTATTCCAGTTAGAATAAATCACTGCCTCTTACATAATGGTAGTGGTCCAATGTAATCCACTCACCACCAGTTAGCAGGCTGACCATCAGAGAGAATAGTGCCATATTGGGGACTGACTGTGGGTCTCTGCTGTTAGTGGGTTTTGTATTCAACAGTGGTCATAACCTGGTCAGCCTTATGGAATGGGAGTCCATGTTACTGAGCCTATGCATAACTCCCATCCCTAAAATCAAGCCCATTTTGTTCATAAGCCCATTGGGTTATGAACAAATCTCATCCACTTGATTATTAAAACCTTCCTCTGCTGAAGTCACCCTCTGGTAATCATTCATATGGGATACAAATATTTTCAAGTTCTTTGTCCACTCAGAAAGTTCTATCCACATAACTCTTCCCCAGACTTCTTTGTCACCAATTTTCCAATCATGATCCTTCCAAGTCCCTGACTATCCAGCCAAACCATTAACTACAGCCAATGAATCAGTATACAAACCCACCTCTGTCAAGCTCTCCTTCTAATCAAAACACACAAACAAAGTGCACTTCTCAAAGTCCTACCTACTGAGAGGATTTCCTCTCATCTCTGTCCTTTAAAGGCATCCCAGAATAAAGTTATAGTGCTGCAGCTGTCCACTTCTGGTGTTCCTTGCATGTCCTGCAGAACCATCTGCAAACCAGACTTAAGCATTCTCTTCCTCTGTCCACTGACTGTAAGGAGCCCCCAAGAGACCATAGGTCTGGTCTGGGAAAGAGAAAGTGATATGACAGAAGTGGAGTCCATAGGCCCTTGGGACACTTCCTCATATAACTTACTTGTGCCTTCAGGATATGTTTGAGCTTATCTATAATATACCATTTCCATTTCTTGATTTAGTGCTGTGTGCATGCCTAAATTTATGGCTTGGTGGGTCAGACAAAATCCAACTCGTGATGAGCAGTTCAGGTTTCATGGTAACTTGGTGGCCAATGGGCAAACATTCAGTCTCTTCTAAGGCCCAGAATCAGACTATAAGCTGTTTCTCAAAAGGAGAGTAGCTATCTGCAGTGGATGGTAAGGTTTTGCTCCAAAATCCTAATTGTCTGCATGTAATTCTCCTATAGGGGCCTTCCAAAGCCTCCAGACAGCAACCCTATTTGCCATGGACACTTCCAGCACAACTAGATCTGCTAAATCATATTCCCAAGTGGCAGAGCACCTTTCCATGTAGCCTATACCTGTTGCAGAGCCTCTTCTTATTCTGGTTCCCACTCAAAACCCCCAAATGAGGAATATGTTGTCTCCAAAATCCAAAGAGGCCAAGTAGGCATTATATCATTTCTTTGATCATAGGTGGGGCCCAATGCAACAGCTTATCTTTCACCTTAAGATGGAAATATTGACATGCCCCACACAACTGAACACAGAAATTTCACTGAGGGGGAAGGCCCTGCATTTTTTTTTTGATTTATCTCCCGTCCCCTAACACACAAATGCCTTACCAATAAGTCTAGAGTAGTTGCTACTTTTTGCTCACTAAGTACAATCAGCATGACATCATCAATATAATGGATCAGTGTGATGTCTTGTGGGAGAGAGAAATGATCATTATTCCTGCAGACAAGATTGTGACATAGTGTTGGATAATAAACTCTTTAGGCAGGAGAGTGAATGTAAGCTACTGGCCTTGCCAGCTGAATGCCAACTATATCTGGTAGTCCCTACTCACAGCTCTTTAAAAGAAAAAGCATTTGCCAAATCAATAGCTGAATACCTGGTACCAGGTGATGTGTTGCTTTACTCAAGCAATGATACCCCATCTTGAACAACAGTTGTAATTAGAGTCACCACCTGGGTAAATTTACGATAATCCACTGTCATCCTTAAAGATCCATCAGTTTCCTTCATAGGCCAAAAAAAAGTGTTGAATGGGGATGTGGTGAGAATAATCACCCCTGAATCCTTGAAGTCCTTAAGAGTGGCACTAATCTCTGCAATCTCTCCAGGAATATGATATTTCTTCTGATTAGCTATTTTGCTGAGTAGCAGCAGTTCCAGTGGCTTCCACTTGGCCTTTGCTGCCACAATAGCCCTCACTCCATAAATCATAGAACCAATGTGGGAATTCTGCATTTTATATGTATGCTGATTCGAATTATGCATTCTGCAACTGGGAAAATGACCACAGAATGTGTCTGGGGACCCACTGAACACACTGTGAGACTTAACTGAGAGAAAACTTCATTGATCATCTGATCTCCATTAGCCCTTACTCTGATTGGTGGACCAGAGTGAAGTTTTGTGTCTCTTGGAATTAGTGTCACTTCTGAGCCAATGTCTAATAATTCTCAAAATAGCAGACCATTCCCATTTCCCCAGTACATGGACACCCTGGTAAAAGGTCATAGTTCTCCTTGGGAATGTCTGGGAGGAAGGTTAACAGTATAAATTTTGGGCAATGTAAAAGGGTCCTTCCCAGTGAGTACCTGGCCCTCCCTGCATTTGAGGTGCTCTGGGTCTGTAAACTATCTAAAGTCTAAACATTGATTAAGGGGTCTTTACTTCCTGTTTTTATCATTCAAGTTAGGTTTCTCTTCACTTGATATAGAATTCTTCTGCATATTCAGCTCAAAGAAGAATTACTGGACTGCCCGTCTATTTTCCTTCTAGTTACCCCATTATCTACTAGCCAACACCACAAGCCTCTGTGAGTCAGATTATTTTGACTGCTGCTTTGAGTCTGCTGTTCATTATGGTAGTTATGCTCACCTTGTCTGTGGTCATTAACTGTCACTACATGGCTCCTTCCAACTCAGGATCTGATCAATTCCCACTGTAATGTCTGTTATAAAGAGACAGGTCACTTCAGAGCTCTTCAGGGATGATGGAACTAGTCTCATGAATTATTTCTCATGGGTCTGGTGAAAGTTGTGTCCTCCGGATATTCTTGGGGTGTGTGAGCAGGTCTTTCATGATCAATCCACTCTAACATTCCCATCTCTCTAAGCCTCTGGATCCCCTCTTTTACATTATACCAGGGCAGTTCTGGCATTTCAATCACAGGTAATGTCAGCCACCTTTTGATCAATATTTCAGTCAACCATGTAAACAAACTTTTAACTCCCTTTCTAACCCCTCAAACTACATACAACTTTGAATGCAGAATCTCTGATTAATTGGCCCAAATAAACTTATTCAGTTTGATCAAACTTTATATTCCTCCCACTGTTATCCCACACCCTTAATATGTATTCCCCTGATTTCTGTCTACATACATTGGAAAACTCATGCAGTTCTTTTGGAGTATATCATACCTCCTCATGGGCCACACATTGTACCTGACCTTTCAGGGCCTGTTAGTATTTTATTGTAGTTATAAATAACACACACACACACATATATATAGCACTTTTATATAAGTATTTTATATATATGTAACACTTTTGAAGAAAAAAGGTGGTTTTTTTCAAACCAATTACCTCAAGGCATTCTATTGTCATTTCATCTGGTGAAACAAGACTAGTCTCCCCAGACAGAAGAGTGAGAACTGTTTCCCCAGGAGAGGTGTTTACAAGCAGGCAGTGAAGGGTTAATAGCATTAGGTGGAGGTTGGATGACCGACTCTTCTGAGGAGATTGGAGTCTGGGAAGCTGTTTCCTCAGGGCAGTCCTTTACAGCTCTATTGAGAAAAGGCTTAGCAGATTCCAGGGATCCTGTCTCTCCTTGGTCATCATTATCAAGTGATACATCACTATCTCATGTTTCAGGTTACCATTCTTTTCCAATCAAAGCCCATGCTTTAACAGCAGACACCTGAAAAGTTGAGATTTCAGTTTACATTGTAAATCTGCTACTGGCACAGTGAGGCTTGTGCCTGGAGTTCAGAGATCTCAAATCTGAAACCTCAAGGAATAATATTTTCTTTTAGGGCACATGTGGAAACATTTACATCATAATTACAGCACTTAAAGTGCAAATTTGAAGTCTTCAGCTCATCCTTTTCCCTCACTGCTGTAACCGTCATATCTAATAAACACCTAGCCAACATCATTATACCCACAATTCCACAAAACTCCACAGGGAGTTTGAAAACACTCTCACCCAGATACTTGCCTCACATAAGCACACAATTAGCAGAATCTGATGGAAATATTTTGAGTATCTTACTTGCCAACTCACTCCATGGACTACCAATGCCATCTTGATTATTGGAATAAGAGTCATTAGTGGCTCTGAAACTATAGTTAGAGTAGAAAACTCATTGTAAAACCCATTTTTAAGGTTCTGTTTCTCAATAACCACCCCACTCTAGGTACCAAGAGTGTTACTCAGGGTTTTCTAGAGAAACAGATCCAGAGGTTTGTGAATATGAGCTTTATAAAGGTGTTAAGCATTCATGGGAATGGAAGAGTCTGATATCCATAGGGCAGGCTGTGACGCTTGTGGTTCTGATGAATGGTCTGGATGAACGCCACAGGAGAGTCTTTCTGGCTGAAGAAGCAGTGAAAGAGTGCCTCTTTCCCCTTAAAGTCACCAACTGATTGGATTATCTCATTGTGGAGACATGCCTTAGTTGATTGCAGATGTAATCAGTCACAGATGCAATCAACTGACTCATGATTTAATACACCAGCCTTCTGGTTATCAGTCAGTCATAAAATATCCTTGAAGGAATGTTCAGGCCAGTGTTTGCCTGACCAGAAAACCGGGCATAATTATTTGGCCAAATTGCCACCTGAACCTAACCATCACACGCTATCATACCATAATATCTTCAAATATCCCTGCATACATACACATTAATTACTCCTTCTCTCCTATCAAATAGAAGTTCATGTTACCTCAGGCTAAATTGAAGTGTTCAATTGATCTCAATGTCAAGATTTTGTGAACTATATTACTGATCATAAATTAAATCTACTTTATCTGAAAACTTTCCCTTTCCTTACTATCCATCTCACCATTTAAACACATTTTTGTCATGTTTCATGTTGGAAAAAACAGAACTCTGAATGCATTCTCTCTCAAGATCTTTCTCTCTGTATCTTCCCATGACAAACTGAAAGTGCACTTACCATGTACTCATACTCACATCACACTTTGACTCACAAAAATGAACACTGAAGTCCTCATTCATTTAACTTGAAGATCACTAATGATCCCTCCATCAATAAATTCTAACTTGGAACCAAAGAATTGGGCTACGGTCTCTTTTTCTGGAACTTTTTGTTGCTTTCTCTGGCATCACAGTCTCCAGATTATATTCAAACTAATCTACACATCCCTTCTCCATGTCTGCTGCAATAAATTCCTCAAAAGACACTTTTGAATTATCTTGAAACCAAATCCTATCTTCTCTTCTGTCTGCATTTTATGAACTGTATTGCTTTTTTCACACATTTATTCAATTTCAGTAATTTCTTCCATTGTTATCTCTAAGTTGATTGTGACAAAACACTTATCTGAATCCCATTTCTGAGCTATCATGGCTATTTGCTTAATTATATGTACATAAAATGAAATATAGTACAAGGCATTATCTCTTCTGCACCAAAAATGTAAGTAATACACCTCCTCCAGACTCCAATCTTAGTGGCCTCACTGGGCATTCAGGCACTGGTTTATCTGTCCTCTTGAAACCACCAAGCACAAATTAAACATTGTAATCTCTACAGAGGCTTATTTTCACCCTTTATTTCCAACCCAGTACACAAACATACATTTCTATCCCATGGTCATTTTCTTTAAATATCAGTTTGTCAATCCCTAAAATATCCCTTCACTGATTTCCAATGAAAGTTAGCCTTTCTCTTCCACTCCCATTAATTGCTCTACTATTACTCCTTCAGAAAAATCATCCAATTTGTCATTTTAAATCTACTATATCTATCTATCTATCTATCTATCTATCTATCTATCTATCTATCTATCTATCTATCTATCTAATCTATCAACTATCTATCTATCTATCTATCTATCTATATCTATCTATCTATCTGTTTATCTATCTATTGATCATCTGTCCATCAATCCATCCATCTTTTCCTCTACCCAATTATCTATTTATGTTCTCTCTCCCATACTGTTCTAAATGAATGAAAATCAACCTCTGAATAATGATCATCTCTGGCATGTTTCCCTTTGACTATTACATAAATATTTTAAATCCAGGCATATGATGTTAAAATCTCCTAACCTACCTTCAGAACATCAGACCCCATATTCCTATGTCAGATTGAACAATTGCCTTCTGATTAAATCTTAACATATAGAAAAACATGGAAGTCTTATGCTTCCTGATCAAAGTTTTCTCCAACACTCACCAGAACTCAAATTAATTGGAAAGTACAATAAAATCAAGTTTCTATTGAACATGTTACCTCTATATTTTGAAGTGCAAAACTTCTTTCTCTCCCTAGTAAAACACTGTTTTAAAAGTAAACTCTCTTTCATGCCATTGGGAACTTCAGAAGACATAAAATCTGAACAATCATTATAAGTATAAAGAAGTTATGCTTATTTTATAAAATAAATATATTTTATAAATATAAAATATTTTATAAAATATTTACCCCCTAATTAGGTAAATTGAGTAGATGCAGTAAAGGAAAACATTATGTCCTTTATATGCTATACCTTTAATATTCTAAATGCCACCTTTATGTGTTTTCTCAGTGATCTCCCTGCTTTTGTGGATTCTGGTGGCTCTGAGAACTAATATAGACAATCTGAAGCAGCACAATCTCTCTTGTTTTTTTGTTTGCTTGTTTGTTTTTCTATCTCTTAGAAGCCTTGGAAACATTTAATTCTGTGGGAATTAGTGTGACTCTAATATAAAGAAAAATATTTCTGCTGAAAGTTTATATTCCAGGAAAAATATATTATACAATCTAGAATGCACATATTTTACTATAAAAAAAAGAAAGAACACACAATGGAGGTCTATTAAAGTCAGATTTGACTGACATCATAAGGACTGTCCTTCTTAAAGCTTCAAAATTTAGGGATTCCTGGAGTACATGAGAGCTTCTTTATACATTTTCCCATAATTAAGATGTGTTTGAACAAATTTTGAAAACTACAAAACTGAAAATTTAGGGAATCTCTTTACATATTTGGAAAATATCATTTCTTAAGAAAACATAAAATGATATATTTTTATTTTAGCCACAGACATTTGATACTGAGAGGAAAATTTTGTCATTTTATGTGTAAGTGCACTCTCCTGAAATTAAAAAAGTAGTGCAATAATTTTACTTGTAAGGATTTTAGGTAATTAAATATTAAATTTCCATGGTTCTCTTATATGTTCTTATGTTTTATGTTTGCCCAGTTTCACTGCAAAATGCTTGAGGCAAAGTGATGGTCCCCTTTTACCATAAATAAATGTGTGATAATGCATAAGTGAATATATGCTTGAGGCAAACTCTGGGGAAAGGGAGATGAAGTAAATTGAGAAATAAGAGTAGGCATTAGTAAAATTTAAATATTTTGTGGTATTGCTTAAAGGTAAAAGTATATGAAAATTAACAGGATTCTTCACATGGTTATAAGTGAGGCTGGTTCATGTTTAATTAAATGGAGAACTCACCAGGAGACAGTGAGGCCAATCATATTCTGAAGTGGGTTCCATAGGAAAGCAGCACTTCATTCTTCTCCCAAAGCCCTGTACTCTTCAGCTTCTTCTTCTCTGCTGATGCCCCTTCTATTGTGACTTCCAATTATATAGGGGAAAACACCAGATAAACCCAATCATTGTTAGATTAGAAAGGCCACACCCTGATCACACAGATACTAAATTTATTCAAGACTTCATTCTGTGGTACACACCCTGTCCACTTTGATTGGATTTATGAAACAATAAAAAATGTAAACCTCATAAAATATTAAAAATATTTTCCTTTATTCATTCAATAAATACTTTTGACTGAATTCTTGTACCAAAAAGTTTCTGAATCCTGGAGATACAGCAGAGTATCAGACACAATGGATTTCTCTGGCTGAAAACCTGGAATTCTCTGGAGGAAGAGTGTAACTGAAAATAAAGGGCAGTATCTTACCAGCAGTACCAGGATGCTTTCTAGAACATACACACCGCCCAAAATGCTAATGAGCTGAATCCCAGTGAGCCACCACTGCCTCCAGGGTTTACTCACTGTGGAGCCAGAGAAGGAGGGAAAAGGCCTGGGGGACACCAAATTGAACAAATTGGAATTATTGCAGGAGGATAAAGTTCATCAGTTTATGATCTTCAGGCAATCTAGTGAAAAAAACAGCATAAGTTGTGTGTCTCAAAATGACTTGAAGGGCGGTCCACGGTGGCTCAGCAGGCAAGAATGCTTGCCTACCATGCCAGAGGACCCGGGTTCAGTTCCCAGTCCCTGCCCATGTAAAAAAATTTAAAAAATTTAAAAAATGACTTGAAGTTAGATATTGTAACAGATAATATTTTCTAAAATCCTGAACTTTATATACAAGGGAGTGTAAAACAGTCATTGAACAGGAAAATGTTAAAACAACTCTTTAATAGATACAAAGGGCCACAAGATGAAAATAAAATTGCAACATACTGTATATAGCAGTTGTGTGATAATTGTAACTCATTCTAGCCAGCATTAGATTTGATCATCATGTGGAAGTTCAGAAAAGGATCTTCAAATGGGAGTTCACAGATCACATGAGAGAATTAGAATGTGACCACAAAGAAAGCTAAAGTGCCCAATATACAAAATGGAACAAGAATGGAAAGAATTAAGGTGATTTTAAGATTTTTACTAGTTTACTTTTAATTTTACAAAGAATCCATGCCAAAATGATCAATCTAAAAATGGCTATTGCTTGCTAGGATTTAGTGCTTAATGGAAGATTTAAATTCTTAGATTTATGGAATTCATTTTTGTTGGAGCTTTATAAATAACCAATATCAAAAGATACTTGGTGTCTTCTTTTAGATTTTCAGTACAGTGATTACAGAAGACATGACTATGATAAAGAAGGAACATGTCATGGTATTGTTGATGACATTAGAATTTTCATGCCCTCAAATTAATGGAACAAAAAATAAAATAGCTATAGCACTAAAGGAACCTGCTAGAATATTCATAGTCTCTACAATAAATACAATGGGAAATTTTACAGTTTCTCATGTGTGGACTGAAAGAAAGTGAACTCTGTCCTTATTTTATTCTTCTAATAGTGGTTTGGACTTTTCTTCTATTCTGGGCTGCTCTAAACATTTATAATTCCAACATTGTGGGGTTCATCTTATATATGTGGACCATAATATTTTATTCTCTCATAAGTCTTAGGACTTTATGATGATTTTTTTTAGGTTTACATTCTCCCATAAAGCACATTGCTGTCTTCATCAGAAAATGGTTTGGGGGTAGTAATTGTATTAGTTAGGGTTCTCTAGAGAAACAGAATCAACAGAGAACACTTGCAAATATAAAATTTATAAAAGTGTCTCATGTGACCACAGGAATTCAGAGTCCAAAATCCACAGGGCAGGTTGTGAAGCCAATGACTCTGATGGAGGGTCTGGAGGAACCCCACAGGAGAGGCTCACCAGTCAAAGCAGAAATAGAGACTGTCTCTTCTGAATCCTCCTTAAAAGGCTTCTCATGATTAGATTAAGCATCACTCATTGCAGAAGACACTCCCCTTTGGTTGATTACAAATGAAATCAGGTGCAGATGCAGCCGATGTGATCATGATCTAATTCTGTGAAATGTCCTCATTGCAACAGACAGGCCAGCACTTGCCCAACCAGACAAACAGGTACCACAACTTGGCCAAGTTGACACATGAACCCAGCCATGACAGTAATTAAGCATATAAATTACACACACAGTTTATAAAACTATTTTAGATATATGCTTTGAGCTAGTTGCAAAGACTATACTGATAACACTTCAAATGAGAGTGATAAATTTAAGTGTACTAGGTTTGAAATGGTGTTTAGTTTTGCAGAATTTTTTTCCTGGCAAGACTCATGTATTGCTGATATGAGTTTCTTATGAAATAACTGAAGCAAAAAAAAATTAGGATAATTTGATGCTCATGTGAAAAGTTTATTTGTGCTTCAGACCCATGATTTCAAATAAATTCTTCAGAACTAGTCTTCATTCATGCTAGCCATGCTTTCAAAAACACACACACATACACAGGAAGATTTTATTTAGAAAATGCCAGAAGAATGGTAGACTACATTCTTTTCTATATTATGTTTTACATAATTAGATTTCATTAAGATTTTGACATGTTTAAATGCCTGTCAAATAGCTAAGCTATTTAATTTGCTTAGACATTTTAGATTGCCTCACAAAACAGTTGTTCTGGTTTGTAAGGTTGTATGTACCCCCAGAAAAGCCATGTTTTAATCCTAATTCCATTCTGCAAAGGCAGCTATTTTTTCTAATCCCTATTCAGTACTGTATCTTTGAAACTTTAATTAGATCATCTCTCTATAGATATGACTCAATCAAGAGTGGCTGTTGAACTGGATTAGGTAGAGATGTGTCTCCACTCATTATGGGTGGGTCTTGATTAGTTTACTGGAATTCCTTAAAAGAGGACAAGAGAGAAAGTGACAAGACTCAGAGAGGGCAGAGATGAATGACATAGCCACAAGAAGCAGAGAGTCCATCAGCCAGCAGCCTTTGGAGATGAAGAAGGAAAATACCTCCCAGGTTGCTTCATGAAGCAAGAAGCCAGGAGAGAAAGCTAGCAGATGGATGCCATATTCACCGTGTGCCCTTCTATCTGAGAGAGAAACCCTGACTGTGTTTGCCATGTGCCTCCTCACTTGAGAGAGAAACCCTGAACTTCATTAACCTTCTTGAACCAAGGTGTTTTCCCCTGGATGTCTTTGATCAGAAATTTCTATAGAGTTGTTTTAATTGGGACATTTTCTTGGCCTTAGAATTTTAAACTAGCAAGTTATTAAATTCTCCTTTTTAAAAGCCATTCCATTTCTCATATATTGCATTCTGGCAGCTGGCAAATTAGAACAACAGTATTCTAAATTTAGGTGTGAGGTTTATTTTTTTTTATCTTGAGTTTTTTTATTATCACTCTATGAAACACATATGCAATTACCTTAACTTAGAAGAAGATAAAAAGAATTAAATTTTGGAAATGGTTGTGATGAACCATGAAGTTCAATCATTATAATATAGGCACTGCTCTTTTTCAGAAAAATAGTGCATTTTTGATGACTTCTTATTTTGTTAACATTGCTGTAGCTGTTAATCACTGTGGTTTCCAAATATTTACTTTAGTAGCATAGATTTTATATAAGCATATCCTTGGTGCATAATATCAATCTGCCTTCTATTTTTATAAATTACTTAGTCCCTTACTGTATTTGTTTCATTCAGATTAATTTAGTTTTCAGGTCAAAGCTGAATCCATCTTGTATGTATTTTTTTCATTATAAGACCCATGAATTATTTTCATCCTGAAAATGCTCATTTCTCTGTTCACTTAACTAACACGTAAAGAAGGGGTTATTTCTTTCTAAAACATTTTGGTAAATCAAGTTAAAATAAGTAAAATTTCAAATGTTCGATGACTATGGTCTGTAAAAGGAATAGATGTTGCTTGGTATATCCAGGTTCAATCTAACATCTAGTGTACTAATTAGTGTAGTACATTATATGCAGATGTAGAAATTAAGATAAAATGACTTATTAAAATAGCTATTTGCCTATATGATTTGGAAATTGACTACAAACTATACCCATATATATTATAATACTATTCAAATTACACCTTTAATTCAATAATTCAATCAATAAGGAAAAATAGATCATCTCTATTCAAGTTTCTAGAATTTGGTTACTTTTTAAAGGAAAAATAAAAAAGAAGAATCTGTTGCTTTCAGTATTTCCTGATTTAGTTTTTGTAAATATAAAGAATAGCAATTATGAAAAATTAAATATATATACATATTTATACACACACAGGCATATACTATTCATTTTCCTGTCTTGAATATTTTGTTACAATATTCTTTTTTATTGATTATTCAAGTTTACTGTGCTTAGATATGACATCCCATTAGGGCTTTTATTCACTATAAATAGTTTTTCATTAAAATCAGTTATTGGGTTGTTGCCCATTGCCTTGGGCTCTTAATGATTTTTCCTTTTACATGAAAGACCTTTACAACAAATACTGTTTGTCATCAGTTTGAGACCAAATATTTATAATTATTGTGTCATCATAAAGCAAAAAAATACATAAAGCTTTAAATATAATTGTATAGCATAATATATATATAATATATGTAATACATATAATGTTTATGATGGCATCTTAAAACTAGAATTTTCTATGATGGCATTTTAAGAATTAAAACTATTACTAGGGCTGTAAATAGTGGGCTGGTTTAATATTATCTGGTTTTTCTGAGGTTAAACGCCTGGTTGCAGGGAATATTTGTACTAAAAAGTGCAAAAATATATATATATATGGTGTGTGGGAAACAGATCTTTTGACCTTCAAGCTAAACCTTGAGATGGTGACTCAGAACACTGGGTCATGTAGATCTTGCATAACGCCGCAGGTCACTTGTCTCCTACAAGCAAGCTTCAAAGTATAAAAGAGCTGGGAGTTGGAATCTGCTATTCTTTGAAGAGGTTTAACAGATAAACAATTTAGCTTAAAAGGTTTTGCATTTTCTCGTATTTTACATATCCACCTAATTGTAATTAACATTAAAGACTAACTTGATGTTATGTCCTCCTACCTTTGGAAGCAACCACTAATAAATAGCTGGAGCAAAACTAGCAAAGGGCTCTTGGCTCTAGAAGTTCAAGAGTCTACTGCTCCAATTTTCAGAAATCTGTTTCTGTCTTAATTCTTGTGTCACCCTGTCAGCAACATGGTGTGTGTGTGAGTTTATGAGTGGTTTTGTGAGAGACAGAGAGACACACACACACAAACAAATTGAATTGCTTTAATTCATAAGTCCTTCAGCCTTCATTCTAGTAAAATTCCTATGCTGATTCTTTTATTTTAACCTGAACCACAGGTATACATTATTTTTTGCAAAATTCCATTACAGGTATACATTCCAAATATAATGCTTTTTAAAGGTAAAATACATTAAATTAGAAAGTGTCCACCTATATAGGTACTTAAGGTTAACATTATCTTTGTGAACAACATCTGCATATTTCTGTAAGTTCAATTATGTTTCTTTCAATTCCTGTCATATTACCAACAGAGGGAATAAACTCTTCAGTGAAATTGAGAAAAGAAGCAAAAGAAAATAAAGGGCAGAATGGTCACTATGAGGTGGCAGCAGAAGCCATGGGCAAGCTCAGGTCCCCAGATACCAGTGGCCTGGTTGACAATACAGCCAAATCCTCCACTCTTGCACCCTCACAAGAGAGTTGGTTGTGTGGTTGCTCCTTGATCCAACTCACCTGACCTTAGGAATGGTGCCTTGATTTGGCCAAGAAAGGAAAATGAATATTTATCATTTATAGAGGACTCTCTCTGTGCCAGACCTTGTGTTATTCACCTGGATTGTCACTGAATCTTCATAACATCCTTATAAGCCTAGCTGACAGCTGCAGCCCTTTCTCCCTGTAGATCGTTGCCTGCTGTGCTGATGACAGCACCAACTGGGCCTTCCCAGTTCAGTTCCCATAGCCCTCAGCCCATGGCTTCTCATGTATCATCAGTAGCCTGTACATCTGCAATGCGTAGCTGCCAACACCAAGCTCAGTAAGCACATCATGACTATCATCAACATTTCATGGGAAGTGATAAACATCCATAAAGACATCCTGTATATGCAGTTGCCTTTGGTTGATGTACCAAGCACATACTTCTGTGACTTCATTGACTTCATCATGACCACATCCACAGTGTGGTCCTTGAGCAAGCCTTGAGCCTGCTACTGCAGTGCACTGCCAGTGTCAGCCACAGGGCCCCACTTGGCCTTGCTTTCCTCATGAATCATCATACCATGTGCCTGCCTGACACGCACATGTGAATCAAGTCACATAGTCCATCATCCCAGCAAACAATGGCTTTTGGGAACAGCTCATTCATCAAGACTACCAGCTGTTTGGCAAGAACATGGTACATATGGCTAATCCCTCAGGTGTGTGAACCCTGGTGTCTAAGAGAAAGAGGTTGCTTTCATGGTGCCACTGTGAATTATCCCAGATGGTACCTGCACTGAGGCCAGAGAGGCAGATATCCTATTAACATACACCATGGTCTGAGCTTGAACATTTTACCTTTTGTGATGTAGAAAACTAGATGATGCCTTATTGTAATGGCCAAAAAAAAAGGGAGAATCATAATCCTTATCCTTAAAGGTGAACCTCCCTAAATAGAAGATGCTGGAAATTTTTCCCACCCCATGAGTGGCAGGTCTTGGCAACTGGGGCCTGGCAAGAGAGGATAGTGAGGCAGGTAATGTCCAGCAAAGATGGCCTTGTCAGTAGTATTCAATGAATGTGGCAGTGTAGTGCAAAAACCAGGAATGAGGCTGCAGACCTCCAGGAACATTCTGCAAAGTTAGAACAGGCTGAGAGTAAGAATTCATAGTTTGGGAAGCACATTTTATTTTCTATGACCATAGGGCTCAGCTGAGGAGCCTCTGAAAGTCTGAGCCCCGAATAAAAGGTAATCTTAGCTTTTATAGACTGTATGACATGTTAAAAACAAGGTAAAAAATTGGCTGATTTAAGTTGAGAATGGCCCAAAGCTGAACCTTTAAGGGAGGGGCCCCCACCCCAGGAATGTCTTATTTTGACTATGTGCAACTTCATCAGTTCCTGAAGGCTACGGGAGGGGATTTCTATCCCAGAAATGTGTCTTATCTCACTTGCCTGCAGTTTTACCCCTTCCTGAAGGTCAGGAGAGGGGGGTTGGGGATTTCCCACAGACAGCACAGCTGAACCAGAAAGAAGGGTAGGCCTGCCTGATGGGATCTTGCAGCTGCAGCCCTCCCATAGGTTGATTCATCCTGTCATAGCATGACAGCCCATCTTTCACAGCAAAGTTCTCTTGCAAAAAAATCCTATGTGGAAGAAAGCAAACAAATTTTGTAAGGTTCTTTTCATACCTGACCTCTTGGGACACCTAGATTGAGAAGCATTTTCAGATTTTCCACAGATCTTGAAGCAAGGAGCAGATCACTAGCCCATCCCAAAATGCCTTGTTTAGCAGGTTTTCTCATCTGACTAACACCTGTTGTCCGTGGAGATACTTGCCAAAGGTACAAGTGTGGACCCACTGGTAGACCCTGGAATCCAGATTTATCCAAAATCCCCAGGTGCCTGGGATGTGCCTTGAGACCAGCTGGTCTGATCTAGACATTTTCAGAAATGCAAAGTGGTGCAGATCTGTGGGACCAGAGGCTAGAGAAGGCCACTTCCTTTCCTCTCCAAACTACCCCACCCCTATTTCAACAAAATGAATATCCAGGGCCCCAATTTTGAGTGGAGTGACAGGAATGAAAATCATATTGAAGAACTCTCCTGTCATGTCTTCAGTGTGGGCTCCATGTGCACACCGGGCTACGTAAAGACCTTAGTGATCAGTGGTGGCCCTAGGGAGGCCCAGATACTATGGGGATGGGAATGGTAGAAGTGTTCCCACTGGCTAGGTGAGCCATGGCAGTGAGGCCCTCTGCCTGGGCAGGAGATAAGGGGGTATGGGACTGGGGCAGGGGTGGTCGTAGGGTGCCTGGAGGCCCAGGCACCCTCTGTGACTGCTGGCTTTGGACATTTTAACAAGGGCACTGCCTGAAAAGAATGCATGCAGACAGTGACAACATCATGGGAGGTCACTGAAGATGGAGGATTTGGAAGGATGAGGGCAAAGCCAAGATCCTGGAGCTCCTTCCAAGCAGTGGTTCTACGAGTGGGAGCAGCAGTGCCTGGCAGAGGCTGAGCAGAACAAGCAGCAAACCCTTCACCCTAAGCTGCAGGAGCAGGCAGTGGCCATATGCAGCTTGTACTGAAGAAGCAGAAACTTCAGCACTGTTTCAAGAATTTGGTCACCATCCTAGCCCACCACCATAAATGACAAGTGTGTCGTGACCAGGACTTCCCCTCTAGGTCTCCTTCCAAATTGCTGCCTCCAGTCACCAATGTCTACAAAAAAACTAAGTTTTTGTATTGGAATTCAGAGTGACTATGAGTGATGCAACGAGCAATGCAGTAAAATGCATTAACTTGGATTTTAAAAATACAGAACAATTATAAGTAGAGAATATTTGATCAGTTTCCTATGGGGAAAGGCTCATTCAACTTGATAAGTAGAGCTTTGTGGTAGTTAGATTCAGCTGCCAACTTGGCCAGGTGAAGGCACCTAGTTCTGTTGCTGTGCACATGAGCCAATGGTACGTGAATCTCATCTGTTGCTGATCACATCTGCAGTCAGCTAGGAGGCATGCTGGCTGCAATGAATGGCATTTGACTTAATTAGCTGGTGCTTAAATGAGAGAGCTCAATGTAGCACAGCCCAAGCAGCTCCGCATACCTCATCTCAGCACTCGCAGCTCAGCCCAGGCCTTTGGGGATACAGAAAGGAATGAATCACCCCAGGGAAAGTTGTTGGAACCCAGAGGCCTGGAGAGAAGGCCAGCAGAGATTACCCTGAGCCTTCCCACATAAGAAAGAACCTCAGATGAAAGTTAGCTGCCTTTCCTCTGAAGAACTAACAAAATAAATCCCCTTTTATTAAAAGCCAATCCATCTCTGATATGTTGCATTCCAGCAGCTAGTAAACTAGAACAAGCTCCCACAAGACTGACTGTAGTATTCAAAATCCAAGCTACTTTAAGGGACAGAGACTAATTTGCAAACCTTCAGGGAAGATATAGTTCTGCATGCTTAGAATTAGGTTCACATATTTTCTGTTTTTTTTGTCTATTATAGAGAACACTTGATCTTTAAATGTTTAAATTGAATATAAGCTAAGTACTTAAATGAACAAGTTTTGACTGTCAGCGGGCCCATCTTAACTATTGTTTTTTTTTACATGGGTAGGCACTGGGAACTGAACCTGGGTCTCAGAATGGCAGGCAAGAATGCTGCCTACTAAGCCACTGAGGCCCACCCACTATTATGCTTTTAAGAAAGTTAGTTTGAACATATTGGTGTTACATTTAACAGAATCCTTTTGCAACTTTGGTTAGAATTTATTGTTTTGCATTTTCTTACTGTACATGTTTTCTTATGCATTTCTGAGTTAAATAAAACCTTCATGTGTCTTAAGATTTGTTTTACATTTTTAATTGTTTAGGGAACCTTACTGGTGACCAGACAAGTAAGAATTGTTTTATTCTCATGGGTGAACCCTTGAGTTTTTAGTGCTCTAGTTTGCCTGTGGAGGGTGAGCATTTAGGACCTCAGGAGATGTACACAGAGGTAAGAAGAAGCTTTATTCCTATTGTATTTTGTCAATTTTCCCTTAGGCCTTTCTTGCATTGGTATCAAGACTGTCAGAGGTGCTGTCAGTGGACAGGTCCATCATCATCTTCCAAGGCCAGATCTGTCATCAAAAATCATTCTTGGCCAAGAGATATGGATGTGAACTGGGGAAGCCTGGAAAATGGAGCAGTCACAAGTCTACTGTTGCTTGTTGCTCTCTAATGGAGACTTCCTAAGAGGACTGGGATTGTTTTCTTCTGTGTGACAACTTTCAAACTGATGGGAAAATAATAAAACAACAGAGAAATAAGAGTTGGTTGAAACCAAGATGAAAACTTGGATCTGACAATGCCAACCCTAAGCACAACCCTCAGCTTTATACCAAACCTGCACCCAAACGCAGCACAAAACGTGACCCTAAACCCAACCCTTCCTATAACCCTAACCCTAATCCTAACCCTGACACTGAGCAAGCCTTCACATCATTGGCTTCAGAAACTGAGAAACGGACCTGGGCCACACGCGACCACACCTTCTTTTTTTTAGGTTAAAACGGCATTGTCAAATGCATCTAACCTTTTTCTTGCTGAGAAATTCTGTGAACGAGTTTGTAGAACTGAGTGACATTGTGGTTCCATTCATTTGGATACACGTCTTGCATGAAAACTAACAAGAAATTCACAGAAAACTCAACAATTGCTATGCAAATCCCTTACCTAATACTGTTTTGAAAGCTAAGGGACTGTTTTGATCCATTCACTTCAATGTGTTTTGTGGACTGAAAGTACTTTCTGCAGGGAACACTATCCTTAACCTAACCTAAACCTAGAACTAGTACTCCCCGTAAATGTACAATGAACTGCAAAAACCAACGACCGACACAAACTTATGCCAAGCTTCTCACCAATCTTACTCACACCCTAAGCAGAATCTAAATTCTAACCCTAGCCTAAGCTGAACTCTAACCCACAACCAAACACTAATTCTTGCCGAAACTTAAATCTGAACCTAACCCAGAGCCTACCATGAACATGAACATAATCTGTCTCAGAAACGGAGTAGGATTAATACCTGAACATATTTCCAAACAGTTTTCATGGAAAACACCACTGAAAACTAATGCTACCCACTAAAAGTGGGGACCAGTCTGTGCATGTGTTTTGAGAGCTCATTGACTTAACAGCTCCATTCCCTTTCGAGGAATTTTGTCAGAGAAAAACGGCATTTCTGCAGAGCACTCACCTACAGCAATGGAAACATACCTAAACCCGTTTGGAAAACTTAGTTTTACTCTGGTTTCATTCACTGGCATAAGATATTTTACCAAAACTGCAGTATTTCAGAGAACCCTCACTTTCACTGAATTTAAGTCTGATGCTAATGCGGCCACAAACACAAACAGAAACTGAAACACTGGTGACCCCTTACCAGCACAATCCTAACCTCCAAACCCGGTCTGAAAATCGACCCGATGCCTGACTTCAACCCAAACCCTCACACGAAATCTAACCCTAAACCTAACCCTAACCCTGGACCCAACCCTACCTTCAACCATAACCAGAAACCTAACCACAACCCCACACCAACCCGAAAGACAACCTTCAAATTTATAGCAACCCTACACCCAACCACATGCCTAAACTTAACCCTAACACCAACCCTAACCTTAACTCTAACTCTTAACCTAACCCGAACCCTAGCCACACCACTACCACAATCACTAGCCCAAAACCTGACTGCAATGCCCACA